>JABAKA010016043.1:0-177015 GCA_018857285.1 Termitomyces sp. Mi166#008 | reverse complement strand
TCGATTCCTTGGTGACCGCTGGAAAGCGGTTCAGAACCAGTTTCAACTGTACTGACAAGGTCGATTTTGACCTATCATTCTCCTCTTCATCAGAGGATTCCCGAGCTGGATGGTCTTCCAGCCCAGTTGCTAGGCTCTTTTCTTCCTAAGGTGCATATCATGCCTGCAGCACTTCACTAGCGGTGACATTGCCTCTTCCTGACCATTCAGGAATACTAACTTGGTATTGAGTCAGCTGCATTACCGACTGATAGTCTCCAACCCTCTCTGTGCATGGAGACATAACCTGGGTTGTCTCAAGGGTGTACTATGCACATACGCACCACTCTGCTGCTGTGGAAGACTCTCCACACTACTCTGTCACTGTCCAATAAAATCGGATGGATCCAGATATACAAGTAATGGGAGCATCCCAACACTCGCACTGACATTTTGAGTGTCTGACTCCTCCTGCTTGTGCAGGGGTCTATATACTGACGCTTCTGGCATCTCTCCAGCTTGAGGTACAGGTATAACACCTGCATCACCCACCTGAGGTGTTGAATTTCCAGTACCAGCCATTAGCTACGGTTAACAGTTGTGCCGTGGCACCAAAAATTTTTCTTGATGAATGAGTTGAGATTGTAAAGCAGTAGTAGAGCCTAGAGTCTTTTGCCAATAGCAGAAGATTTAAAAAAATATAGCCCTGGGGCTACGTAGAAGAACTTATCTTGCAGTTCAGCAATAACTAAATCAGACCGCTGATCGGTATTCGACTAGTTATGTTGTGATATACAAGAAAGTTATCTTAGCTAATACGATATTGAATCATAAATAATGTCACTCTATGTGACAACTTCCTAATATGGTCATTGTAATGTAACGACCCAGTTACAATTTCAAATGGGGCACTCTTGCTCTGATGCAAAATACCAGAGTGGAGGTAACTCATAACAGAAAGATGAAGCCGAGATACCTTAACCCACTTATAGTCATTTCTCAAAATTGCAGTGGAGCATATGTAATTTGTGAGCTTGATGAGTCAGTATTACACCAACCCATTGCAGTTTTCAGGTTACTTCCCTACTTCCCACAAGAATCTATTCTCATTCCTGACAAAGTACTTGACATCAGCATCTTCCATTTAAGAACACTAGAAGAAACCAGCATTCTAGACAATGAAGATCTTCCTGACATCAGTAATCCTGATGTCAGCACTCTTGAACCTGACAAATAAAAAATAAAAATAAAAATAAAAATAAATTTTATACAAAGCCAAAAAAAAAATAAAGAAAAAGAAAAATATGGATAATAAAACACTACCAATAAGACAACATTCCCCTTCCTGATTACCTCACCATTACCAGCTAGACTTTAAGCCGCAGCATTTCTCTGCTTTGCACGAGCCTTATGGTAAAAAGCTGTGATGATTTACTGAGCATTTGCCCCTACCTTTTTACTAATAGTAACAATCACACATGAAGGTTACCAACCCACCTTCCTGAAAACAAAGCTGATATGTTCCACTTCACACTATTTTTTATCTTACTTACATTCTTAAACAGACAATACTGCCACAAAAAAAAAAAAATTCTTTTTTTTATAGTAGTGATAAACAAGTACCTGGGAATAAAATACCATCTATTTACAATATGCAATTGGCAATGCCCTTTTTCAAAAGGTGCATTGCCTCCAAACCCTCACTCTACTCAACTATTCTCTATTTACAAAGTCCAAAATCTTCCAAATTACAATTGAGTGATCAGGAGAGCAAGCTCTACTGGGATGTCCTCCTAGTCAGAAAAAGTGTCAGAAGCCATCCCGTTCTCCTCTTGCCAAGCCAATACTGACTCACACTCCTGAACATATCATGCCAAGGTGTTATGTTCCTGGATTCCTCCAATCATCTTCTGCCTCACCAGTTCAAACTGTCACTGCAGCTCTTTCAACCTCTCCTCCTACATAGTCATCATGGCCATGGCACAATCCTGAGATTTTATCAATCCTTCATGCCCTTGCTGAGCCATTACTGGCAGTTCCAGTTCTCCAGGCAAAAAGAAGTGATCTTCTGGTTAAAGAAGGGAAAGAGAAGGGCCAGTCTAAGGAGTTGGCTAGGACAAGTTAAGCCGATGAGTAGGTATAGTCTTAACAAATGAGCACTTACCTGCAGGAGTTCTACCTCCTGAATCTCCACTTCATTCCCTTGCTCTTTCTCACTTCTGCTAGTCTTGGCTGTTGCCTCTGATGGCACTGGTGTCTTCTCCTTTAGTTTGGGAGTGACAGAAGGCAGCTTCATGATTACCACTGTCAGCTTGCCAACACTGGTGGAAGTTGGTGCTCAGGGTTTGGATGGGCCAGCAGTAGATGGAGGCCTCATGACAGATGATTTCTTCCTGACAGTTTCTCCCTTCCTCCTGGCCTCTCTCTTCTTCTCATGTTTCCTTTTTAACTGCTTAATCTCTCTTGCCCAAGTCTCTTCCTCATCCTCACTCTTCACAAACTCCTTTGACTTGATCTCTGACCTTTTCTTGCTCCCAATGGAACTCACAGCCACTTGTCAGCTGATCTTGGCCTTCTTACCTCCTTCTAACTGGTAGTAGGTGGTTAGAAGGCCTATTGCTGCCAAGTGGGCTTTGGCCACCTGCACCATTGCTACCTGTTGTGCCAAAGCCACAGCATTGGTCAGTGGCTTCTCCTTCTGCACCCACTGTCCCACACCCTTCCACAAACATCCCTTAGCCTGGGTGTAGCACCAAAAGCAGGGTTTATCTTCTGATAGATACCAACAAGACTTGGCAGTGTTCTTGGCAATGCACTGATCACACTGGAAAAGGGGTTAGTAAAAAGAAAGTCAAATTTACTTTGAACTAGACTTACTGTGCTGTGCTGTTAATGAATCTGTTCCCGCTTCTTGCAGAAAGCCAGGGTTATATCAGCCTTGTTGCCAGCCAGGATCACCCTGCCCCCCTCCAGTCCTTCATCCTCTATCACATCTGCCAGCTTCAGCAATAGCTGTGCCAGTAACTCGGGAGGCCCCAACTGAATGAAGTGATATTGGGGCCAGATGAAACATTGTGTTGGCGGGCTCTCTACAGATTTTTTGACAAATGAGATGCACCCATGTGATGCATATGTGGTGCTGGTACCCAACTCACATGAGCTGCTTATTGGTTGACAGTAGTTTCAACTTCTATTGACTAGGCTTGCTTCCAAAAGCCTTGTTAATCGGGACTGCATTCGATTGAAAATCCGAGTAGTGGGCTCTGCGGTTCCGTGTAAGCGTCTTGTGTCGTTATTTTTTGTCTTCTCAAAACAGCGCCCGCGTCGGCTACCCCTTTCTCGTCATGTGATCCCACATGACCAAATGACGTGCTTGCTTGACCAAACATTTCGTAAAAGGTGGACTGGTTTACGAGTCTAGAAAACAAGCTATATTATAGAATCGCAGAGGCAGCCTCATTCAAGCTTCGTGATGTCTGTTACCACAATCGTTCAGCCCGACTATGACTTCTGGGAATTTGCAAATTGCGGGCGATGTCAACTGCCCTTCACATTACCTTCGGGTGCAACTGTTCCATTCTGGCTTACAGAATGCGGACATATCGTTTGCAATAACCATCTCAGTACGTTATTTCAGAGAATCTGCTACCCTTGTCAAATCATGTGTCCATGGAGATGCGGATCAGAGCTGTAGTATCTGTCGGTCTCCAGGAATACAGCTAGTACCTTTGCAGCGCGAGGTTCGTTCTGACTTTCCAAAACTATCACCCAATGTCCGAAGCTACCTTTATATGACAGATGGAAGCGCCAATGTCAGAGTGGTTTCAATCCGTTCCTATAGCCCTAGATTCTATCGCTCATGCGGCCAAGGTGTGCATTAATCATTCTCCTTGTCGGCATCTATTTTATCCGGCTCTCCAGTTTCAACATGAAACAATGGCTGCCCAGATACGGTACCATAGAGCACGACATCAACAACAGAGGGTTCTAATCGAGCGACTGAGGCACGATGTCGGAGAGCTCAAGAAGTACTCGTTTGTTTCTAGTTCATCCATGCCATGATTGATGTATCGTCAGGCTCAACGAACAGCTGCAAGACGAAAACAATCGTCTTCGCCAGCATGTGGGGAACAACCAATTCCCCATTGCCGGATCTAATTCAAACCAGCAAGAAGCTGTTAATATTAATGGCAAGCGTCCACGCACTGCAGTGCTTTCGTGAGCTTGTAGCAGCGACGCTTCCACATTTGCTTATGTCGTACAGCTATGATCAAACAGGAGCTCAAGCGACTACCTCCAGTCCACGTTCTATCGTCGCTCCACTGGGGCCCAACCGTCTGACACTTCCTCATGGTCAAACCCCTCCAAACCTCACCTCAAATGGCATCGAGACTATCCATAATCCTCCTTCAGCAAACGAACCGCAAATATTTTCTGTTGGTTTGTCACAGCATCGACCTGCAAGCGCATTCATCAAGTAAAGTCTCCTCAGTATTGTGACGTAGTGCGCATATACTTATCGATCTAGCAAATATGCTTATGTCCCTCCGGAAACACCTCAAATTCACCGCCCACAGCTTACTCATGCTCAGATTGTTCCTCCGACATTCAAGAGGGCGAAACCAAATCCAGAACCCCGACGAGTACAATCCCAGCAACCTCTTGCACAGAATCAAGCAGCCCAGAGTATGCCCCCTCCTCCTACTCCTGCAAGATTTAGGACCACGCGATCTTCTCAGGCTTCTGCGCAATCCATCCGCCACGGTCAAACTCAGGATCTACCTTCGGGCTACTCTGATCAACAACGGCGCAGAATGACCAAGATCTCTTCTCAAACGACAAAGCAATCCGGACTTCAGACTCGACAAGTTGAACAGAACTTTCTCGGAACTGCCGGCCAGAGCTCGACAGGAATAAACCGCTTCTATCCTCAAGTTCAGCAATTTGCACCACCTACCTCAACGAGTCAAATTTCGATAGCACCAATGGACAATGGACCCCAGCGATTTTTTCCAGCAGGCACAAGAGCTCCCTCTAGGGCTCAACAAGCGGACCATGGTGGAGGACAAAGGGTGCCTTTTCTTCCTCAGGATCAACTTGGCGATAAAAGATATATATAGTCTGACTTGTACATCCTGGATTTGTATTGCATGGTACCTGTTCTGCTTTATCATGTAATGTCCTATAATAGTATGTACTTATTACTCAACGCGTTGTCTTGTTTGTGCCAGATTTCGTTCGACTTGAAGCTTGGCGTGCGTCTGTGGAGGCAGTGTCTTGTTACCAAGATTTCCAAAACAAGCAACCCGCAGTTCCGTCCATAGCCACTCTCCACATTGTTTTGACTGTTCTGACGACACTCTTCGCTCTGACCTTTTATCACCAGCCAGGAAGTTGGGTTTCTGCCTTCTCAAGCGACCTAGACTCGATCACTGCAACACTTCACGATGGCTTTCCGAGACTTGTATGACCAACCTGCCCGTCTCCAACACCAGCCTCATTACGGCGAGCCCACGTCAGATTTTAACCCCTACGCGCCTCATCAGACGTATGACCAAGGAGGAGTTGGCCCATCGTATGATGCGTACGCCACTGGATACAGTGATGAATCGCAATATGCCAATTATTACCCTCCGAACCGCTCGCAGTCACAACGCGTTGCAAATGAGGCCTTTGGACAAGGATTCAAGGAAAACACACTCGAAACGGGCGGATTTAGAGAAAAGTAGGTCGCTATGGTCCAGCAAAGAATCCAAATTTCGGCTAAATCTCATCCTCAAGAACAACTCGTGCACTGAGGAATTACAGATACGAAAATCAAGGCCATTTGTGGACGAGGGTGAGTTACTTTAGCATCTCTGTCTGTCACTTTCTCAAACAAGTTCTGAAGGGTGGACGTGGATGGTGTTTGGGACGGTTTTGCTGTTGTACGCTGATGAGTGGAATCCTCCTATTCATCTGCATAATCCTTTCCCTTGCATTAGTAATTGATTTGTTTGTCTGTCTGCCTTATAAATGAACTCACCACATGACAGTGGATACGTCCTCCAAACGTCGTCATAGGAGGCGTCGACACGGCGTCCAAGAACGGGAGTGCAGTTAGTGGCATCTTAAACTCGCCGCCTGTAATATGCTCATTGGAACCACTATTAGATCCAGCTGATTGATAATGGCATTGCCATTAACCTCGGTGTCAACATATCGTAAGTCTTCTGTGTTTTTCGTGACAACACCTCTCTAAAGTGATCGTCCTTTCAAAGCGTTAACAATCCCAATTACTTCACAGTTGACTTGAAGGAGATCAAAGCTGATGTATGTCTTTCTATCATGTGGCTCAAAGGACACTGCCTACCTCTACTAGATCTTTTATCCTATAAACAATACCCAAGTTGGTGAAGGCGATTCAAAGAATGTGGTGTTCAACGCCAATCAGCTCACCAACTGGACTTTCCCGTTCACTATTACTTACAAGTCGACGGATGATCCACAAGGGCTCATCGTACGAGACCTGGCATCAAAATGTGGTGCCACCGGCGCGAAGTCTAACATCGACGTCAACTACAAAATTACGGCACGTTACCAATGTTTTGTGAACGCCTAAATCATTCTTATGTGTTTCTGTCTCAGCTGACGATACGAATACTCATCATCACAATTTCACCTGTGATCTCAAATATGTTCAGTTTTCCATGCCCAATAGATGCCTCTGACCTTGAGGTTGGTCAAGTTCTGTCATTCCTTTGATACACTTTCTTATCCGTTGATGCTTGTAGCCGCTTCTCAAAGGTTTTGGATTGGGAGGTTAGGTAACTATATACCCTTCACGATCTACATACGCGTATCATCCTGGACATTCTTCACTGTTGCATGCTATTGGATTAATCCTCACGGACTCTGAGAAACAATGGAAAGAAAGAAAGAAAGAAAAACATCTTGAACCAATCCTCGTCGTAAGCCGGCAGCAATTGAGAAGATTGCGTACGCTTGAGAAAGCGCTTGCCACTGTAATCTGTTTTGTATCTATTCCAAGTCCTCTTACCCATGATTGGTTGTACAACTCTACAAGGACCAGTACACACGACCTCAGACCTGACGAGATAGCGGTTCAATAATATTAGAATAATATTAGAATAAATGTCGCTAGAAAGAGTAAGTATGCATCAGCTTCTGAACTTCTGAAGGCCGATGTAGGAGGTCTTGTGACTCTTGTTCATTAGTTTGCTTATATAAGTTGATACATGCGACAAGGAAACGGAGGGGCCGAATGGAGTTGCGTAAAAAACTCCCAGTTTTTTTACCATCGTATTTTTTACTAAGGCTTTTGACACGTGATATACGCGTTTCCACATGTGTGGTCATTTCTAAGCTGGCTCACACAAAAATTAAATAATGTCATTCGCAGGACATTTTCTCGGCTAATCGTCTTTCCCTCTCATGTCTTCTCCTACGCCCGTCCAGTCCTTCATAGGCGGCGTTGGCCTCTCTCTCCCTGTGCATGCCCTTTTGTTGCTTAATGGCAATGTGTTTGGGATATCTGGCTTCGTTCACCGCGCTGTTCTCTGCGGAAAGGAGCCTGCATTCACCATTCTCGGTCTTATCTTGGGAGGTGCATACATCGGGCTCTTGGAGGGACATGGGCCATCACCATTTCAGCATGGCATCGGTCGTGTCGCGCTCTCCGGCTTCCTTGTCGGGTTTGGCTCAAAAGTGAATATACATGCTCCTTATCCTCTGCTATCTAATCCCTGTTTTTCTAGCTTTCCAATGGGTGTACTTCTGGGTAAATTCCCGTCCATTTACTCGCTATTCAACTTTTGACGCAGCCATTTACAGTCATATGATATGTGGATTGTCCCGCCTCTCTCTTCGGTACGGTCTCTTATAAACGATATCTATGGAGCTCCTGATCCAGAATTCCAGTTCGCTCGTTGCCACTTTGACTTTTTTTGTCACTGGTGTCATCACAGTCCAGCTTTTACCATCTGAACTTCCTTCTGCTGGCATCACGGACTGGTCACTCGGCCCGCATGGTAAGGCTCTATTGGCGACACAAGTGGTAATATCCGCACTGCTCAGTTCTCTTGTATGTTGCTTTATTTGACACGAAGGTTATTAATAATTCAATAATACCGACACCCAGCTTACCACAAGCCGCCCCGCAGCAAAAGACGCGTCTGCTCCGCAAGAGTCTCGGTCAATATCTCGTCTCCTTGTTTGTCTTGCGACTGGCCTCGAGTTTGCTCTTGCCCTTCGCCTTTCCAACCTAAGCGAGCCAACACGAGTGTTGTCCTTCCTCAGCCTCCCTTTCAGTCCTTCATTCGACCCGTCTCTCGCATTCCTTGCAGCGGGCGCATTGCCTACATCCACCATACTGTATCAGTTCTTTCGCGGTTCCGAGAAGCCTTTACTTGGAGGGCGCTGGACCATTCCCAAGGGTGGTGTATTTGATATGAAGCTTATCGGAGGTGCGGCTCTCTTTGGTGTTGGATGGGGTTTGGCAGGGATTTGTCGTAAGCCCCTCATTCATGTTAGGGACGGTCAGCTCATGGTGTCTCGCATATAGCGGGCCCTGGTTTGGTTAATCTAGGAAGAGCGATTACCGGTAGTTCAGGAATCCTCCCCATTGCAACATGGCTATCTGGTGTTGCCATTGGTGGGTTATTTGCATGAGTCTAGAAAGTAAAAAGTCCGGATGTACATCAATTGAATTGGAGAAGTTGGAGAAGAATGTTCAGGTCGATAATCCGGATTTTATCAAAGACACGTTGATCCATCACTCCAGACCTTGCACGATCCATTAGATCGTAAGTCGCATGCGGTAACCCATGATAGAGCCAATATTTGAAGTTACATACACATTCTACGAGATGCAGGCCATTATTACGATGAGACGGTGGTAGGAGCCGGGGGAAGGCTAGGGGACTTGTTACCACCAACACGACTCCGGCCCCATTTGATACCAACCGTCTGGCCGTTAATCTCCAGTCCGTTTGCCCATGCCTGGGCAGCGAGCTCTGCATCAGCTCTCTCTTTGAAGTTCACAAACGCACATCTAAAATGGATAGAATTGAGTACCAAACTAATCCGCAGATGAAAGAATGAACCGTGATTTTGCAACATGCACAACAGATTTTATCTGCGTAGGTTGAAGAGTAGGAAGTGATTGTAATACACGAGTCCGTATACTGAGCTCCGTTGAATCAGAGGAAAGACTAGAGAGGAAGATGGAAGTCTAGACAGAAAATTTTGAAAAGTTGTAAGTAATACAAACTGTTAGAGCGAAACTCACGATGGTAACATCATCTGGGGGCTTTAACCCCCGATTTTCCGCGTGAGTAGACAGAATCTTGCGCGCAACTGGGTCATTTATCCCATGGTAACGATCCTGGATGTTCTGGTACGCCAACTCGCTGTTGGCAAGTTTCTCGTGCCGATATGGGCATTCGTTTCCACGATTACACTCCCCTTTGACGAAGAATGAGCAGATCTGTGGCCGGTTGCGTTTATAATACGGGTCACTCCGTGCCAACTGCTTCAACATCTCCTTTCCTGCTGAGGATGCGCGACCTGAATCCAGACCAGATTTGTTGCCCTCCAACTGCTAGATGTCAGTACACTCATTAACTCGATGGTCGAAGAGGGCTACCTCGGTCTCCATGTTCTGTGCATAATATTCGCGATTGATGTCGCTTGTGGGCGCTTCATTCTGCAAAGCGAGAGCGGTATCTCGGACTTGGGTGGGGAGACCGTATTCAAGGTCAAGGAGACAAGTTTGGCAGACATTCTTGATTTTGGCGCACGTTTGACAAATGACGGTGGTTTTAAATCGTGCGCCAGCGCCGGGATTCCATCGAAAGACAGTGAATGGACGTGCGCAGGTACCACACGATCGGCCGTACTCTTGTTTGGACTGGATGTGGCGTCAGAAGAGAAAGAAAGGAGAGAGATGAACAACGAACGAACCATTCTGACGAAGGGGTTGTTGCCCAGACCTGGTGTCCGCGTCAGACAGAAGAAAAAGGATAGAAAAGGAACTCGCATGTCTCGCAGAGAATAGGAAACTCGCTCTGTTCCCAACCAGCTTTGTTGATATCGGCTTTTGGTGGCATTTTGAGCGTTTACGTCGTAGTCCGTGATCAAAACAATGGTTCTGCGTGTTTCTGCTGACTAACTCCGATTCTCTCATTCTTCATGGGCTCCTTACTCATAGCCTGGCAGCTCAAAAACAAGAATGTACTTATCATCGGCGGCGGCGAAATTGCTGCCCAACGTATCTATTCCATTCTTGTCACAGACGCTCATATAAACGTCTTGGCTCCTCGTGATGGCCTCAACCCGGGTACTGAACGCCTCATTCACGATCATCCCGACCGTATTACTTACTACGATCGCTTTTTCGCTGGTGTCGAAGAACTTCAAGGAATGGACATGGTTCTCACTGCCTTGGACGATGTTGAGCTTTCACGCGAGATTTGCAACATGTGCCGGAAGTCCAGAATTCCCGTTAATGCTGCAGACATACCGGATTCTTGCGACTTTTATTTCGGATCGCAGATACAGGATGGACCACTTCAAGTGATGATATCGACGAATGGAAATGGCCCAAAAATGGCGAATCTGGTCAAGAGGAGACTACAAAACGCTTTGACGGGAGTTGAAGGGCCAGCCATAACCAAAGTCGGAGAGCTTAGGGCACAGCTTAAGGTTAGGGCACCTGGAGTTGGTGGTGAAGTAGGAAAGAAGAGGATGAAATGGATGACGAATGTGTGCAATACTTGGGGTATGGAGGAACTTGCCTTGCTGGACAACGCCATGATCCAGCGACTACTGGATGATGGTTGGGAGAAAGACCGCGTGCCGACATTCGCTGAGCTCAAAAGCACCCACTTCAAGCTCAGTTTAAGCGGTGGCATGCCATTCACCATCAGCCCTGTGTTGGGTGTCGCTGCTGGCGTTTTAATCACTCTCTCAGTATGGTGGATTCGACGCAGGTGAAACACAGGAGTCAATGATGCATAATCTACCGCACCCAATGCCTATCAGTCCTTTGCTACTCTCCTTCGGGCATGAGATTTTGCCTGTTCTCCTATAGGTCCTGAGGCGTCATGAGAGCTGAAATCTCTGAGCTATGCTGGTAGCGCATCGACGCGTTTTGCGGCCTGTTGCACGTAAGAGGTGTGGACGCGGTGTCGTTGATAAATTGTTGCATCGTCAAATGGGTTCCGATCAAACGAAGACTACGCGAGTGCCCGGTTCGCGTTAACATAGCCTGTCCCATAACAAGAATACAAGAGTTGGTTCGAGCCTGACTCGGCAGGTACAATTTTGAAGGAGGTTCCAAAAAACTGTTTGACGTCTCGTAAGAATTGTATTCTACTCAGGAAAATGATCAGTAAAACTAAGCGACAAGGCAGTGGTCGAATATGCGTACGTTCTCGGAGTGGGTTCGCTCATACGGCATCGCCCGACATCCTCGCTTCCAAGTAGCATCATCAAGAGAACAAGGATCTGGTGTTTCCGGTCGACGCAGCCGCCCAGATTCACCTCAGCCATTAGAGCACGAGCAGCTTCCAGTCCAATGTCCTCGGGAGCTACTCCCGGTTTAGAGATGGCTTCTGCACAATGTATTGCGGAAGTAGTCGACTCCGCAAGAAGACTCAGAGCATACCCTGGTGATCTACATGGTGATACTTAATTCGGCACACCCTTGAAAAGAGAAATGAATTACTAACTTCCCACTTTCGTTTCCTTTATAGACGTCGGAATAGAGATATATGTCGGGTATATAGCGATTGAGAATGGATCGCGAAGATTCAATTAATCGATTTGAGAACTGAGGGTTGACTCGAACAGCATGACTTGGGTCACAATGTGAGCAGTGTCCTGATGGCTTTACGAATACACGTACGCAATTCCGCGTATACGTTTGATTTTCCCGGGTTCCACAAAGTTTAAAGTCTTGACTTGCTTAACAATTGGACAAAGAAATTGTATTTCTCCGCCACCTTCGGGTGGTGCGCCACGCTTTTTTATCTAGGGGAATATGAGCAACAGTGAAAAGCTTGATGACAAAATATCTGACCCGTAGTTCCAAACCATCCGAGATACCAAAGAGTTGAAGATGGGGTAGAGTAACTGTCCTCAACAAGTCCACCTGTAAGGCATAAATTCCATTGAATTCCATACACGTCAAGGCTTGGTGGCGACGTACCGAGAGATCGTTCTCATCCGTTGTGATACCTCGCAGGATGAGCTGAAGCGGCGTCTTGCAGAACGGCGCTAGCATGATTATAGGCTCAAGATAGTAGCCAATCGACCGTGACAGTGGGCAGTCGTGTGTTAAAGCCCCACCAAGAATGACACCAGGCTTCAAAAGGATCGCGGTACCTGGACATATTTTTGAGGCAGCCATAAGGTCACAGTTGTCTCAGGACGCGTACCAGTAACAGATATCTCAATCACTGTGCCATTTGTCACCTTTTCTAGTAATCGTAAAAGGCTGACTTCAAAGTCTTTCGGGGCAAGCTGTTCAATAGATCAGAACGTACATGAGAGGTCAACATACCTCTCAGACCAGGATTTTTGTCTTCTGAGCGAATCTTGTCAATCTTTACATGTTTTCCGCTCAAGATAGAAAGGACAAGACGGGTTCTGAAGTATTGGTGGCCACTAAATTGGAGAAGACTGCTCATGGTGAATGGAGGATTCAAAAAATACGCTTAAGTAATATAGAACACGATCGAGGGTGAAGATCCATTGACGATCTGATCACTTTATTAGTCGTCTTCGAATCGACATCCACCGAGTCATTATAATTTACTTATGGCAGCCTCTTTGCAGAACACAGACTGGCAAGGCCGTTACTTCCACATCGACCAAGTCCTCGATAGGCCAGGCCCACGTACAGATCCCTCCTTTCTTGCCGGCGATGGCGTACGCGCCTACTCACTATTATTGTATTCCCAAACTGATTTTGTTTCGCGATATCTAGGTCAAGGATTTCCTCAGAAACCAAGCGAAGATTCTTGTAATTGGTGCTGGTGGACTGGGATGCGAAATACTTGCCAACCTTGCTTTGACTGGCTTCAAGGACATCCATGTTATCGACATGGATACCATCGATCTTAGTAATCTTAACCGCCAGTTCCTCTTCAGGTATCACCCCACAGCCGCTCAGATCACAGGTTGCGTATCTCACACTTGATATAAGGCCCAAGGATGTAGGAAAGCCGAAGGCTACTGTAGCTGCAGAGTTCATCATGAAGCGTGTGCCGGGCGTAACGGTGACTCCGTAAGTGCATCCGCACTTGTTTCTACGCGTTTAGACCACTGAACGTGCGTTACAGATATTTTGGAAAAATCCAGGATAAAGATGATGACTACTACATGCAATTCAACCTTGTGATATGTGGATTGGACTCCGTTGAAGCCCGTCGATGGATAAACGCGACTCTTGTTAACCTAGTGGACCCTGAAAACCCAGAGAGTCTGAAACCGCTCATCGATGGCGGCACAGAAGGTATGACCACACATCCCTTTTGAGCTTTTTATCTATTACGCTTGACTTTAGGTTTCAAAGGCCAAGCGCGCGTCATTTTGCCTACTATCACTTCGTGCTATGAGTGCTCTCTCGACATGCTCAACAAACCTACTGCATTCCCTATATGTACAATTGCCAACACACCGCGCCTTCCCGAGCATTGCATAGAATGGGCATCTGTTCTTGAATGGCCCCGTGTACAAGGAGGTCAGTTTTCAACGTCTCTTCACCTCGACTCCTCGCCGATGCACGTAATAGATAAAAAGTTGGACACTGACGACTCAGAGCACATTGGATGGCTCTTCCAAGTTGCTGCAGCTCGTGCCAAGGAATTCAACATTGAAGGAGTGACATGGTCTTTGACTCAGGGTGTTGTAAAGAATATCATCCCAGCTATCGCTTCCACAAACGCCATTATTGCAGGTGAGTCTATAAGCGATAAATGTTCAGGGGATGACATCTTAATACGATCCACAAGCTGCGTGTTGTAATGAGGCTTTCAAGATTGCCACGAGTTCTGCTGCCTATCTAAACAACTACTTCATGCTCATTGGCACCGATGGGGTGTATTCCTACACCTTTGAACACGAGAGGCGGGACGATTGCCCTGTGTGCGGCGGTGAATCCCTTGAACTTATAATCAGCTCAGAGCTCACTGTTGAACAACTTATTGAGATGTTGGTGGAGAAGCAGGACATGTAAGTGCATAACGTCGACTTCTCTGACCAGCACGTTAATTTTTTCTCGTCTTAGCCAAATTAAGAAACCCTCTCTTTCGACGTCAACTACGCAGATCTATCTGCAGGCTCCGCCCCAACTCGAAGAAGCCACTAGGCCTAATCTAACGAAGAAGGTTTCCGAGCTTATACCAAATGAAGGAGAAGTCACAGTCACTGCCTCAACCCTGCCATTCAGCCTGTCGTTGCGCATAATGTACAATGACTGAACCACCCGTGGACAGATTCGCTTTTCCATAGATAGTTGTTTTGTTACACGCTTTGTGTCAGTGCTTTGGATAGAAATAGTGTAGGTCAAATTCGTCGAGATACAAAAGTCCAAATATCATGTTCACCGATATATAATACATACTTTACCAGTACCACCGTCGCCCGTGCCGCCACCTGCATGCGCCAGCCACTGCTCTATCAGTGGCCAACCAGCTTCAAAGCGTACAGCCAACTCGTCTGTATGATGTTCCCCATCTAGGAGTGTCAGGAATTCCGGTGGATAAGGCCGCATCCCAGAAACGCCTGATTGTGACGACGACATATTCTGATTCCAAGAGAGTCGCGAGCGAAGACCAGTGAGATTTGAGGTCGGCAAACCAACCTTTGACACGATGGGAGAAGGAGGCGGTCCAATCGGAGCGATAAGGGATTGTCGCCGCGATCCGGGACGTTGGGAACCATGTCCATCTTGGGGTATTGCTATTGTCGGGAGAGTGGGAGTCGTGACACTCTCGTGATAGTGGGCCCACGCCGTACGCGGGCTCCCAACTATGGATGCCGTGGGCTTTTGTAAGTCGCTGCGGTTGCGAAGTTGTTCGAGGACCTTTTCGGCAGCGCTGGCTCTTCTAGCTCGATTTGTGGCCGAGATAGGGACTACCGGGATGGTAGGAGACGGGTAAGCCACAGATGGATTCTGCCCCTTCGCTGCTGAGTAGCTGGCTTCGGAGCTATCATTCTGTCCTGGAATGGCTGATGAGGAACGACCACGGAAGAATGCAGGTGGCTGGCTTGTTAAATATGCCGGGGAAGCTGGATCAACGTGTGGTGGAGATGGCGTGTATGGAGAATATCGCACAGGCGTTCCACCAGAAACACTGTTTCCGCGTGGGCGTACGAAGGTAGGAGCTACGACTGCAACCTGTGACGGGTCCGGGGGAAAGAGTACTGGGTAACGGTGAACTCTGCGTAGGAACCCCTGTCCAGCGGTGAGCTTGGTCGAAGGAATGAAGTCACGACTTGTTACCTTGATCACGCCGAAACTAGTAAAGCGTCTGACGTCGATACCAAGTTGTTGTACATTATGTTCATTCATCCACTCCAGCACGGTCTTTCCAGGCTTCATTCTCGAATAGAGCCGGAGAAGTTTAGGCCAATCAGGCATCGAATGTCCTGTACATCGTCAGAAAGAAACAGAGAGAGAACTGTTCTTACGAACCCACTTTAGTCACGTACGGGCCACATTCATCCCGGACATGAGCCTCATCTGCGAGCCATTGGATGCTGCTTGAAAGAGTGTACATGTTGGAAAATTGAAAAATATCAACTGTCATAATCACTTGATAAAATCTATTGGGCATAAGCGCAGAAAGTTAGACAACAAAAATGAACCATACAGAAGATGCGATATCGCTTGACGAGTCAGAGTAATATCACAATCTGCAAGATACGCTATTCGACTAACATGATTGGTTCCATCTATGAATTTGGCGATCTGAACATTTTGATTCGTCGTGGGCGGATTATGGAACGGAAAGGGGCCTACTTTGACCATGGTAAGATCCCAATTATCCTCTAATCGCTTTGTGATATTGATAAGGGCGAGGGGAACCATCCAATCTTCAACTTGAGGTGGATTCGGGTAGAAGGGAAAAATCTTGAGTTCTATTGAATTGAAACGATCTATGGTAATAGACGTTTCTGAATATGAGTTCAGATCCTCGTATAATTGTTCAAGGATAGCAGGTATTGCGGCAGACGTCTCAGGGTTATGCAAGAAACCAGATTCTTTCTATAGAATTATCAACCAGGGTTGCAGGACAAAAAGGAACCAAGATACCTCACAGGAAGAAAGAACGCGACTGACTTTCCGAACTATAGGCTCATAACAGCTGAGGTCTGCAGAACGGTCGAACACGAAACATAGATTATATCGAAAGTAGTTGCGGTCATATTTTCCCTTCAGTTCGACCGGAAACCCTATTACTCGGTGGTTCTTAGTAGAACAAGTGACCAGACGTCCACAAAGTTGACTGGGCGGGATAACATATTTAGAGACATCGTCGAAATGAAAGAGAAAAGGACCGGATGATGACGAGGAAGATCGCGTTGGTTCACCCACGGGTGAGGTTGGAGTGACCAGGCTCTCTGGAACAGCAATGAGACCTTCCGGAACTTGCGCAACAATCTTCGGGCCCTGTAATACGTCGAAAACAGAGTAAAAGACGGACTGGATGCGGGGAAGGAACGAGTCTGAGGTCATGAAGGATTGACCGCGCGACAGTCACAACTTGGAAGTTCACGTCGCGTCGCCCACCATGTCTGTTCTACTACCCGCTTTCCAGTCCCTTCCGCTGCCCCTTGCACAGCTCTCTCTCGCGGCAGTTCTTAAATGCGGCCAGTCCTTCCGCTGGACTACGGTGTCCCTCGCCGACGACACCGAATACCGACTGTGTCTACGCGACCGCGTCGTCTGTCTTCGACAGTCGCCTACTACTCTATTCTACCGCTCCGTTTACCCAGATCCACAACCTGCACCTCCACAGGTCGCATTGCGAGATGCCGAAACGCTAGTCTGGCTCAAAGATTACTTTCAGTTGGACATTGACCTTACTGTCCTCTACAATGAGTGGTCTGCACGCGACCCAGTCTTTGCAAGAATGCAATCTAGATTCCAGGGAATACGAATACTAAGGCAAGATCCATGGGAGAACCTCGTTTCGTACGCGCTTGTCTTATCCGTCGCGACTCATAATCACTGATTTTCTTCGTCCCTATAGCTTCATATGCTCTTCAAATAATAATATTCCGCGCATAACGAAGATGATTTGCGCTCTGTGTAAACAATATTCTCCTTCTCTACTGTCTTTTCCTGGGGAAGACACAACCTACCATCCATTCCCACCTCCGTCTGCCCTCGCCGAACCAAGTGTCTCCACAACCCTTCGCTCCCTCGGATTTGGATATCGCGCCGAGTTCATCCAGCGGACGGCTCAGATGCTTGTTGACACCCATGCAAGAACGCCTCCTCACGACAAACTTGAGCCTGCAGAGAAATGGTTATTGGGACTAAGGGACAGCACAACCAATGAAGCAAGAGAAGAGCTCCTGAAATTTGTTGGAGTAGGGAGAAAGGTCGCGGATTGTATTCTGTTGATGAGTTTGGACAAGGTGCTATTCCATCTTACCATTTAAATTTACAATGATCGTTCTAATCCATTGATATAGAAAGAAGTTGTCCCTGTGGACACGCATGTCCACCAAGTTGCCATCAAGTATTATGGGCTGAAAGGCAGTCTCAATGGCAAAAAGGTTAACATGACACCTAAACTTTACGACGATGTTAACACCAAATTATTCAATGTGTGGGGCGAATATGCAGGATGGGCGCATTCGGTCAGTGGTGTTCTCGATTCTCCGTGTCTCTTATTCACCTATCACCTATCCAGGTGTTATTCACTGCAGACCTCAAGTCTTTCGCCTCCTACGGCCTTAAGGAGGCATCTAGTTCATCGTCTTTGAGAGACGCAGCGATAGTCAACATATTGCCCACACCACCCATGACTCCATTATCTTCTCCTTCCAAACGAACTCATGATGTACTTTTCAAAGCTGCTGTAAACTCTGATATCCCCGCAGAAAACGAGTATACCTTAGCAGAACGAGTTAAACGTCGCCGGCGCGTCAGGTAGTATTATATTCTTTCAATTTGGAGTCCACCATCCCACCATCAACTTGTACTACTACTCATAGCAATCATATTGGTTATAATGTGTGCCAGAGAGACTGCGCTTCGTGAGACTTGACAAGTGTAAACATGGCGTTGTTGCACTCCCAGATAAAAAATACAACAGTTAGAGGGAAATGGGTATCTACTTCTTTCTTCCTTTCCTTACCGGGGGTGCTGGAGCTTTCTTCTTCGTAAAACCCATAGTTGGTGCGCACACTGAACAATACCACTTTTCTGGTGTAGGCTGTTTCATGCCCACACAAGATAAATGGAACTGAAGGGGAGCAAATCAGACACTGCATCACAATACTAACTAATGAGATAGCGTACCCATTCGAAAGGACAACCACCTTCATTGTCACATGCAATCATCTGGAACAGCATTTTAGTGGTGGCAGGAACAAGGTATAGTCAGTAATTCTTACATCGCCATAACTATGTTTCTGGCAGAAACAGTAGAGTCGTTCATCATCGGCATCATCTCCTTCACCCTCGGCGTCATCGTCTCCCTCATCCAGGTCAGTATCTTGACGAGTGATACTGCTCCGAGAGAGACGTGAAGCTCCACGTTGTGATGACGCTGGTGGCGCTGTGGTGGTGGGCGAAGCCGAACGGTGTTTGGTAGGAGTCAGTTTGACGGAGGACGTAGCAAGACGGCGTTCTGGAGTAATTTGATCAAACTCAGGCGAAATGGAAGAGGATACAGTCGACATACTCTTCAAAGCAGGCACAGCGGATGCTGGGGCAACCGGCGGACTTGCGCTAGGAACTGTGGTCTGTCTTAGATCAGGTAGCGTGGGTGTTGATGTGAGTGCGTTCCGAAGACTGTCGGTGACCTGTGTCGCAGCATTCTTGTCGGAAAGACTGAGACTAGGTACTGCCGTAAGAGAGGATCCAAGAGCGGAAGCATAATCCACTGTTTCGCCTTGCAATGTCCTGACTTTGGCCAAGTCGGAATCAAGCCTCGCACGCGTACGAGTAATGAGGTCAATGAGAGTCTGTGCAATAGCAATTTTCTCTGCAGACAGTTGTTCAATCTCTGCATAGGCGGCCTCTATCTTGGCTGGTAGGGCGTTAGATTTAGGAGAAGGAGCACGAGAGGAAGGCGAAGAGGGGACGGAAGCTGAGGCGCGGATGGAATGGCGGATATATTTAGCGGCGTCTTTGTCGATTTCCTGCTGAAGATCTTGAGTCTGTATGAGTATCTCCCTGCAAAGAGCCGCTACATACACGTACCTTGAGCTCTGGTCTCTTTAGCTTTGATCTCTTGCAAGAGGTGGTTCACTTCATTAGGAAGGTTGTCGAGACCTGAACGAGTTTGTCAGTAGTTACAACACTGAAAAGGAATCTATTCACTATATATGAACTCAGACGCAATATTAGCGGCCTCCTCGAGGTTCTGCACCGATCCATTCATGACGGCGACGGTGGTGTGTGTTGAGTCAGCTTGTGCTTGTCTATATTTGGATTGCGAGGCCTTTTCATCTTCTCGGTTGTTCTGCATTGTTCTTGTCTCGCTTTTGCTTTTTGCTTTTACGAAATCTTCCCACCACCGGAAAAGCGCATCGTCATTCAAGAATTTTCTAGATCCGGATGTTTCCAAGATCGAATGACGCAAGTATTCAGTTGATATTGTACATAAGGAATGACCATGGTCGTCCTTGGTTTTGCCAATCTCCCACACCATGTCGTCTGTCTTCTACTACGAGCCCTACTACGATTTTGAGAAGCTGCTCGATGATGCCCTTGGTTATCATCAAGCGAACGGTGGCAACCAGCTTCAGCGTCGTGGCCCTGAGAGTCATGTTGCCGGTACTAACCGTCCTCTGAAGCCAAGGTACATCTATTACTCGCTTGACTTTTCCGAATTCTCATCTCCTTTTGTGCAGGATGGATTTGCACGAGGACTCTGTCAACAACGTCGTAACTGCAACTTTCGAGTTACCCGGATTAAAGAAGGAAAATGTCTCGATTGACGTTCATAACGGTCGCTTGACCGTCAGTGGCGAAAGTAAATCAACAACTGAACATGACGAACACGGCTATGCGCTTCGGGAGCGCAAGTACGGCAAGTTTTCGCGCACGTTACAGCTTCCTCAAGGGGTCAAGGTGAACGAAGTACAATCCATCACACCCAATAATTTAACCATCTTTTTGTAGGAGGATGAAATCAAAGCAAGGATGGAAGACGGAATTCTTCACGTTAGCTTCCCGAAGACCAGCCCCGAACTGACTCCCAGGAAGATAACTATCTCGTAAAGTAAAATGACATCTGAGATGGAAGGAATTTGAAAGTTGTTACGATTCGTCATTAATGTATTCTAGTTGTCGTCAATGGAGATATCGACTCATGGTACCTTTTAAAGACATGCGAGAGCAATAGAAAAACATAGATCAACAAGTGACAGTCAATCGCGCTAACGTCGATATTTTCCCGAAAATTGTACACGCTGATTTGCTCTGTCCCTTGCTTCTCCCATTATGCCTTCATCCGGGAAACAAAAGGAATGTGCCGTTGATATTGACGACCATTCAGCGATTTTAGATGAGGAAGAGGAGCAATCTTCGGCCTCTGATATTGCCTCTCCTTCAACCTCAACACAGAAGAAGAAAAAGAAGAAATCTAATGCGTCCAAGGTCTTGAATTCTCTGCATGGTGACTCCGAAATACCCCAGCAACTCGTCGACCATGTTTTGGACCAAGTCAAGGCGGAGGGTTCCATTGCATCTACAGAAGCCAGTCAGGAAAACGTAAGGGAGGCTCTGGAGAAGCTCAAAATGATGGATGTGGTCAAAGGGAAGGCTGGCATTGGGGGTAGCAATACGAAGGACATGGGTGAACACAAGGTGCGCTCCACAGTATTTCTGCCACGCAATCTAAAGCTCACAGATCACGATACAGTTCTGGGGGACGCAACCCGTACCTCAGCCTGGTGAGTCCTTATCGCGCGTTCAAATATCTTAAAGGCTCTTACAGTATGTTACAGGTGAAGGACCGCCAATTGACGATGGCTACATTGAACCTTCAAAACCTCGGGAGGAAGTCAGGCAAGACGCATACCCTTTGCCAAAAGATTTCGAGTGGTCGACACTTGACTTGAGTGATCCCCAGCAGGTAAGCAGATTATGGATCAATATTACAGTTTGTCGCTCATTGACGCTTTTTTCATAAGAACAAGGAGGTGTATGACCTCTTGTCATTGAATTATGTTGAAGATGATCAGGCTGCGTTCAGGTTCCAATACACCGCGGAATTTCTTCATTGGTGCGTCGTGACTCTTCTCTCCACCTAATAAAAAAACTTACATCGGTGCAGGGCACTCACGCCTCCAGGGTATCATAAGGAATGGCACGTTGGAGTACGCGTATCTTCGAACAAAAAGTTAGTGGCCTTCATCTCCGGAGTACCTATGACCATACGTGTCCGCAAACAGTGGGTGGACAACTTCGAGATTCTTGTTTCAAGCCCTCAAACAACGTCTTTAGTCAAATACCAGTCGCTGAAATCAACTACCTTTGCGTGCACAAGAAACTCCGGTCCAAGCGACTAGCTCCCGTTCTGATCAAGGAAGTTACTCGACAAGTCCACCTCAAAGGTGTCTTCCAGGCTATCTACACCGCTGGGGTCGTCGTTCCTACCCCAGTCTCCGTTTGTCGGTAGGCTGCCTTTTTAGCGCCTTCTCAATTGAGTCCATTTCTGATTACCTCCCATTAAGATACTACCACCGTCTCTTAAACGTCCAAAAACTCATCGACGTCAAATTCGCCTACGTCCCCCGTAGCATGACTCTCGCACGGATGATCCGCGTCAACAAAGTCCCAAATACGTTCACTGTGCCCGGGCTTCGTGAGATGGAGGAGCGCGACGTGCCGCAGGTGGCCGACCTATTCGCGCGGTACATGCGGCGGTTCGATCTAGCTCCACTGTACGACCTTGATGAAGTGAAACATCAGTTTATGAGTGGAATGGGCACCGGTGCAGTTGGTGACGGTGGGCCGGGAAGGAGGGCGGGACAAGTAACGTGGACTTATGTTGTTGAGGTGAAAAGGAATTGTTATCCATCGATAAATAATGCACTGACCAAGACATGTTTAGGACCCGGACACGCATAAGATTACTGATTTCTTCTCCTTTTACTCGTTACCATCGACGGTAATCAATCATACCAAGTTTCCCGTACTTGAGGCAGCATACTTGTTTTACTATGCAACGGAAACAGCGTTTGTGGATGGTGCGGAAGAGAGTGGGAGGCTCAAGAAGCGGTTGGAAGCTGTGGTCGGAGACGCCCTTGTAGTGGCAAATAAGGCTAACTTCGACGTTTTCAACGCCCTGACTCTCATGGATAATGTACCCATTTTACAAGATCTCAAGGTACGTTTTTAATGCTAGCATGTACACGTCGTTTTGATAGGCTTACTCTTACAGTTTGGTATTGGTGACGGTATCTTGAACTTTTACCTGTATAATTGGAGAACTGCACCGCTGGCGGGTATGAACTCTGAGAGTGGGGTCCCAGCAGGAAAGGGTGTTGGCGTAGTTATGCTTTGACATAGGATTCCAGTTAAATATACTTAGATCCCGAGAAAGAATACTGTACAAATTATTGTCTACTCATGGGGGTTCTCAATCGCTGTCATATATCATGATAACATCATCGTCATCTACACCCCAGTCAGGCGAAGGACTTCTTTCCTTCTTCTTCTCCTTTTTGTTGCGTTGTGGCGGTCTCGGAACCCGTGCACCACCCGCTCCGACCGGACCAAGTGTAGAATCAGCCGATCCTAGAATCGGTGGTTCTCGTGGTACATTTCGGCCCAGCGTCTGCCCTGTCCCAGTCCAATTGTAGGAGCTCTGAGCAGCTGCGTTCTCTTTCTCTTTGCCCTTCGAGGAAGCAACCGAAGGTTGAGTATTACGGCCGCTCAGTGTATTACCAGATCCCGAAAAAGGGGAAGGCGCCTATTTATAATGCAACATGAATGATCAGGACGAGTTCACAAGTAGTTACACACCTGATTTGAAGGGTCAGGAGATCCCGGAGCGGGGGCTGGTGGTACATAAGGAGGAACATTGAAGCCAAAGAACAAATGCCCAAATGGTAACTTGAGAGCCGCAGGGACTTTCTGGTCAGACTCGAAAGCACTGTTTGAAACGATACGGTGTTTACTGTTAACGGAAAGTAAGTATCTGGCAGATCGGGCGATGAACTTGACCAACTCGGTCCGAATGATTTTGCTGCCTTCTGCAACTTGCTCTACCTTGCGATGACTGATACCCCTCCCTTTAGTCTTCCGGCCAGCGAGTGTCTCTCCTTTGCCCTTGAAACTCTCCCAGGCGTCGCCATCCTTACTCACAGTAGTAGCGCCAGTGCTCGTACCAGCAAATCCACCACCCAACGAAGAACTGGGCCGTGATGATCCAGGGGAGGATGAGCTAAGGTCGATCTTGAGTTTTGACGCCATAGTTGATGGTGGCGGAGGTTTTGGTTTCTCTGGCTCGACATAACCGACTGGCGCCGCAAAATCTACTTCAAGATCGGTGTCTAGGACGCTGATGCCTTCGCCTCCCGGAGTTGTTTCCATCACAAGGATGCCGAACACGATGGAATTGTAACAAATCTCGATGATGTCGCCTTGGGTAAGACATGAAAAATTCCGCAAGGCCTGCTCAAGGCTGATGACATTATTAACACAGCAGAATGTTATCAATCGATAGCACTCACACAGCTTTGTGGTCTGAGATCTCCAGGAAATGTACAGATTGTGCTTGAAGCTTGACAAGTTTGCCCTTGGGTAATTCAGTTCCAGTGATTCTAATGGGGTCACCTTCATTGAGACGTAGGGTTCTCATCATCCAGTAAGGAAGATGAACAACGCCTTCCTCAGCGATGAATTCGAGAACACCAGCATGGGTTGAAGCGGCGGGGTTGTTTGGGTTGCGTAGTTGAAACATCCATGGAGATTCAAGGTCGAGATTTGTTAGGTTTGCAAGAGCGGATGGTGGCATAATGACTGAGTAACGAATCAGCCCGTGAACGAAAGGATCGCAGGGAAGGACGCGTACTCTTTCCTCCATAGGAGAGGTTCTCTCGCTCTTTTCCTGGCAACATCGCCACACTATATGCCTTGAGGTATTCATCATATGATCTTGCAGAGGAACGGCCTTGTCGGAAACCCAAACCACCAGGGAAGGCTCTGTGGTGACGTTTAGATTAAAGGAACAACAGATAAGCTAGATACCCACCCTTGTGCGAGCTGATGAAGAAGGCCTCCCGGAGCGTTGTGACCGCCAAATCCCTATAAGAAGTTAGATTAGCGGAGACAACGTCGATGGCGGTGAGCAACGCACGAAGTCCATGTTAAATAATAAACGGTCTGTAGTGATTCGTGAAGGGAGTACGCAAGCGTCGAGTCACGCTGTGACATTTCGTTTCATCGACGCGTCAATTGCATAAATAATCCTCACAATCTCATGTCCACAAACCCATCTCAGAGCCAGCAGGGCGTCACAAAGCCTCTAACTGGCGCCAATGCTGCCTTTAATGACAAGGTATTACACTAGCATATCCTTGATACTTACCAACTCACCATTCGTTCTAGGGCAAGCCCATGGAGCTGCGCCTGTCTAACATGGTAGCGGCAAAGGGTCCGTCACTCTTGTGCATTCGCGTTCATTCGCTGTAGTAACTAATATTCTCTGTTATAGCAATTAGTAATGCCGTGCGGACTTCCTTGGGACCCAAAGGAATGGACAAGATGGTGAGCTTTTCTTGATCTCTATTTGAATGCCTCTTACATTTTCATAGATCCAAACAGCCAAGGGCGAGGTGATCATTACGAATGATGGCGCAACGATCCTCAAAAGTATACAGGCGCTTCATCCAGCCGCAAAAATGGCAAGACTTGTCCTTTTGGTTCTGATTTTCCGCTAACAAATCAGATCAGCTCGTCGATTTGTCTGCTGCACAAGATATTGAAGCCGGTGATGGTACAACTTCAGTTGTCGTTTTGGCTGGAAGCTTTCTGGGTGCCGCTGAAAAGATGCTGCAGAAGGGGATCCATCCGACGATCATTGCAGAAGCTTTTCTCAAAGCATCAGTGAAGGCTGTGGAATACCTAACAGAACTGTCAACCCCAGTAGATTTGGTTGACAATGCAAGTCTTTTACGCGCAGCAAGCACATCATTGAATTCCAAGGTAATTCGGACTGTTTTGTCCTCAGCCATAACTAGTGCTGACGTTGACTATCCAGATCGTTTCTCAATATTCATCTACCCTGGCACCTATCGCAGTCGCTGCCGTTACGCGTCTTGTGACACCAAGTTCCTCTAATGTCGATCTGCGGGATATTCGCGTCGTCAAAAAGGTTGGAGGAACGATTGAAGATACCGAGCTTGTCGACGGGGTTGTTTTGCACCAAAACGTTGTCACATCCGCTGGTGGTCCTACACGCATGGAGAAAGCTAAAATTGCCATAATCCAGTTCCAGCTCAGTGCCCCTAAGCCCGACGTATGGTCTACTGCTTGTTTTTTTCTACCCATTCATCTCATCTTTTCTTACATTCTATAGATGGACAACACAGTTGTGATTAACGACTATCGCCAAATGGACAAGGTTATCAAAGAAGGTCGCCAATACCTACTCAACCTTTGCAAAAAGATTAAGAAGGCCAACTGTAATGTCCTTCTCATCCAAAAATCCATCCTTCGTGATGCTGTTGACGAGACTGCGCTCAACTTCCTGAAGCGTCTCAATATCCTTATTGTCAAAGATATTGAGCGTGATGAAATTGATTTCCTCTCAAAAAGCTTCGGTTGCAAACCCATTGCTGATATCGAAGCGTTCACGGAGGACAAGCTTGGCTACGCCGACCTGGTGGAAGAGGACTCACAGTCGGGAGCGAAGGTGGTGAAGATTACAGGCGTCAAGAACAGGGGGCGGACTGTCAGTATTCTCGCCATGGGCAGTAACAATCTGGTGGTTGAAGAATGCGAGCGCAGTCTTCACGACGCACTTTGTGTTGTCCGGTGTCTCGTGAAAAAGCGGTAAGTCTTTCCTTCGAAGCTCGAACAGCCTTTTGGTTCCTTTACTAATGCAATTCTAGTGCGCTGATCGGTGGCGGCGGCGCCCCGGAGATTCATGTCTCTCGTCTTTTATCACAGTACTCGCAATCTTTGAAGGGCATGGAAGCATATTGTTTCCAGGCCTATGCTGACGCTCTCGAGGTTATACCCATTACGTTAGCCGAAAACGCAGGTCTTAATCCCATTGCCATTGTCACTGAACTCCGCAACCGACATGCTCTCGGAGAAAGAACCGCTGGTATCAATGTTCGCAGGGTGCGTACTTTATCATCCACAGGAGGAAACATCATACTTACGATTATCTAGGGTTTGATATCCAATATCCTGGAGGAAGAGGTTGTACAGCCTTTACTCGTTTCAACAAGTGCTATCGAGCTTGCCACCGAGACGGTCTGCTTGCTCTTGAAGATTGATGACTATGTACAAGCTCGATAGATTTCAGTAGATGACGAATTTAATGTACCCCATATAGATTCAGGGAGAGTTGATCAACATAAATCAAGATTGAGTGAGGATATACATTATCTGAGCGATTTTGCGTTCGAGACAAGTTGAGTAGCGTATGATGGTGTATATAGGTAGGTTGATGCTACAGCTAATATGTTTGCCTAATTTAATCAGTATGCACGTCCGTCAACGACCAGCAAGATTGGACCAATTAGATATGTAGCGTGACCAAAAGGGTTGTTCAACACCGCTCTGAGTTGGGTGCATAAGGTAGATTGTCTATGTAGTTGCCGACCAGATCGAAGAGCGTCCAAAGTAATCCGTGGGTAGTGATACTGCGCACAGCACTGACACCAAGACCTCGATATATCCGTGCCATGCCCATTAGCAGCGGCTTTGGAGCGTTCGGGTCTGGACCTATGACAAGTTGTGAGAACGTGGACTTGGGGCGTGTGTATGATACAAACCTCGTATGAGGCGGTGCAGGGTCTCAAAGACTCCTCGATACTTTTCACCAGCAAGCGCCCGTTGCTGTATCTTGGTTTTCACCCTATAATTTGATTAGAAAACGCCAGGGAGGGTGAAAAAAAACTTCACTTACACGTCGAGGGGATATATAAGAGCCCATGATGTAACCTCAATAGACGAAGGTTAGGGTATATATACTCTAGAACAAGAGGATGACATACCCCAGCCAAAGACCCGCAAAAGAATGGAACAAAATTCGGATGCATGGGCAGCCATGACGGTGTTGGACCCTGTTCCCCGTTCCTCTTCCGCCCAAGTAAATGCCTCATACCATCGTATTCAAGGAAATAAAGTGCGGTCCCTGCCGTATCCCGGACTAAATATGGAAGTTGTATGAGTAGATTGACTTGAAGTTCGATCAACAGCTTGACGCACGAAAATGTAAAGGAAATCCAGTGTAGAGTCCTGCGAATCCGTTGGTTTTGAACGTTTGCCTCACGGCGTCCAGTGTTCCAGGAGGCTTCGTTAGGTGGACTCCCTTGCTAGCAGCGATAGAATACTCCAGCTGCCGTCGGATCTAGTGGCAGAGTGAAGCAGAGAAAGTAAACATCCATGAGCTTTGCTGACCTTGACGAGTTCGAATGCTAGAGTTTATGATGAGGTCATGCAGTACGACGAGATGCGGAAAGAACGCACGACAACTGGTGAAGGATATCAAAGCCCCCGACATGGCACCGCCGGCACCACCAGTAAGAGAAACATCGATAATACTATCACGACAGAGAATGTTGCGGTCACAAAAGGTCTCTTTTGTGCGGGTGTATATCGTGAAACTTGCAGCGCCTGGCATCGAGTGATTTTGTAAATGGTTCCCGGACCATCGAAAAGGCAACACTCACGGACGAACGAAATAGTCATGAGGGGTATCCAAAATCCACGATAAAAGCCCATGATGCCTTCTTCTCGGTATACAATGCCAGCCAGTTTAGGAATGGTTATGGGTGCCCTCGTTGTTTGCAGCCTGGACTTGAGAGAGTCCAGCTGCGTAACATGATAGTGAGATTCCGAATCGGGGAAAAATACAACGTTGAGAGGATACATACCGGATACCCAGCGAAAGTGGAGACATAACTGGCCGAGAGTGCACATACGACAGCCCTGTTGCCTGGTGAAGCAGTCCGTTCAGATCATTGCACACGACGATGACAATATATGCATACGTCGGAGAACATCGTGGAGAGCAGCCGGGTCATACAGAGGATTAGATGTGCTACAGGCTCGCGTCAGTGAGACAGACTCCCGGTTGGAAAAATAGGCGGCAGACGTTTTGCCATCCATAGAGCTCGGTTACTTGGCTGGCGGACGGACCAGCTTCGTGCAGGTGCACGACAGGGCAGCGTTGAGTCGAACTAGAGAGAGGAAACAACACGAAATCTTTCGAGTAAGAATTGTGAATGTGGGTGCCGGCAAGCGAGCGAACGCGTTCCTGTCACTTGAAGGCTGATGTCAAATTTGTCCCAACTTTTTTTTGAAGTGAGGATCGTGTATGTAAGTAAGTAGTACTCTATTCTGTCTTCTACTCATATACTTGCGTAGGTCACCATATATCCATGTCTACATGACTTCTCTGGTTGCAACTTGCGATCTGGAAATCACAATACAGTGGTCGGTCCGGCAACTCGGGAGTTCCGTTGTCTCGTCATGGTTTTGCAAAATCAGTCCGGAAATCTGAGACGTGGCTAACGTTTGACGATATCCCACTGGTGTACATATACCCTTTGCTTGGGACAAATGGAAGCACCATCCGACTTGCAGGCATACTGGAACAGACTAGAATACGCGATCACATGGTAAAAGAGGACCTAGAACCGAAATGACCCGAACTCCTTGTCGCCAATTATCATGATTCCACTGTTGGGTGACGGTGAAGGACGCTACAAGGTCCACATTATCGGCAACAGTGGTAGAAAACCCTTTGCTTCAGAGACGTCATTCTGAAATCTAACGTTTCTGTCATTGTCTCCAAGGAACTGGAAAGGTAAGCTGCAGCTTAAGTCATGTAGACAAGAGCCAATCAATACAAGAGTACTACTGGAGTTGAACTTGCCCAAATCCTTGGGGTCCCACACATATCCCTCGATCGCTTATTTTGGAATCCAGGCTGGAAAGCGACTCCAGAGGACGAGTTCAAAACGAAAATTCTCGCTGCCATGGCGGAAAGTGACAAGGGTTGGGTCATTGATGGAAATTACCAACGAAGCGGCGCAAGCTTTGTCACCGACGTCTGCACAGACCTTATCTGTAGGTATTTGAATGTCACAGATGGACATTGTGCTCATCTTTTACCCAGGGTTGGACCCACCTCTCATGCTGTACTTTCCTCGCATTTTTATCCGGACGATGCTTCGCTTGTTTGGGCAAATCCCCACTTGTAGCCCTGGCTGTGAAGAGAGTGTGAGAGAAGTCTTCTTTTCCAGCGATAGCATTCTCTGGTGGGCTCTTTCACATCATTGGTCGACTCGTGCCAGATGTCGAAACTTGTTGGCTCAAATGGCCATAAATAGCGATGCAAATATTACAGGCAGAAAGATGAGGAGGCTTGGAGGCTGGGGCGGCGAACGTCGCGCATGGTTAGAGAGCGTTGCTGAAATGCATCGAACTGAGTGACAAGATCGTTATTTTACAGCACGTTCTTCAACTAAGTACCAGGATTATATTTAGTATTGGCTGTCACACCTCTGGAATTTGTATGTTCTCGAATAAATAATCAAGAATTTTGGGAGTACATTGACTGTTGTAAATACGCGGATCGGGAAGTATATCATCTATAGATGTTATTGGTAATACACTGGGGGACGGGAAGAAATTTTAAGAACTGGGAACGGAGGTTCTCGATTTTCCAGGGTGCTACCTGCACCTACATTGTCATTCGACAAGTCCCCTAGATGAGAACCTGGTGAGTTAGCGAGAGGTGATCCTTGTGGTGAAGTTTCGGTGATAGTAGATAGGGTATGCACATGTGGCTGGTATCGATTAGGCGAACGCATATAGCGTTGCGCTATTTGGGCAGTTGTACCCTGCCACTCGTCGTCTTTAGGTTGGTCGGTGGTCGATGACGGGCTCGCGTATGGGTGGGCATACGCTGCGGCCACCGCAGGAGACATGGCACCAGGAATGAGGCCTATGGCCGATCCTCCTCCCCAGCTATTGTCATATGGTTGATTAACACCGGTATAAGCATAGTCGCCGCCATTAACTGCCAGTCCTGGTACATTGGACATCGCAGGAGCTATCGGAGGGGAACCAGGGTAGGGAGTTCCTGGTACTGTCCAGGCCTCCGATTTTGGTCTTCTCTTTCGCCGGATGCAGAACCATATTCCGAGTAGGACGAGAAGCAAAGCTAGGATACCGAATATGGTACCGAGAGCGATGGGAAGGACGTGTGTCGTTGTACTCTTCGACGCGTCCGCCGACGCCGACGTCGTGGCTGCGGCTGCAGGGGTGGCTGAGCTCGAGCTCGAGACTACCTGTGTGCTGCTTGTAGAAGATGTGGTAGAACTTGCAGAGGCAGATGTCGTCACATCGCTTAGATCAAGAGTAGTATAGCTGAAAGTGACGATCAACATGACTCCGCGAAGTTGGACATGTGTTGTTACTTACACTAGAGCATCGACAACAGCATATGATTGGCCAGCACCAACTGAGATGACCAAGGTGTGTTGCGTATTTGAAAGCTCGCCTGAGCTCCAAATAACATGAGATTGCACAGTTTCGGGACCTTGACCGACATCAGGTCGACTGTGATCAACGAGATCAAGAAGCACAACTGGTCCAGAGTCTAGCGAGAGAGCAGTAGTGACCCTGTAGGGCCAAAGCGGAGCCATGTAATAGACGGCGACTCCTGGAAGCAGAAATGAGTAGAACGTAAAAGAAAAAATAATAGAGTTCAAACCTGTAAACTTGAAGGTCGCTGTAGCCACGGGATCTTGTGTGAGCATGTGAGCGCCCCCCGCATCCAAGGAGCTGTTGGCCGATGGACTCCAGTTTGATCTAGGATTGTAGACAATAGCGGGATTTTGGTCGTCCACGGTAACATTATGACGGCATAGAATGCAGGGGATTGCGGCGAGGAGGACAGCGTAAATACGCATGTGCAGGGCAGAGGGAGAAGCTCGCGGCAGCAGCTGTGGTTGCCCCTCATCGTGGCCAGGTTCATCACAGTGGAGCCGAATAGCTCCTTCCATTTACGTCAGTCCTAAAAAAGCAACATTGCATATTTTCCGTCGATCCCGGATTGAGGGAGGAACAACATAAAAAATATTCTGACACAAGTAGGCAACTCCACGGTAGAATGAACATTCATGGTCCACGGTAAAAGTTGGGAAACCAGAGAGTATAGAAGATGGCGGCAATTGCAAGTCTTTCAAGCCTATTTCTTCGGGAGTAATCGATTGTGTAATAATCTATATGCTAAAAACCTCCAAGACGCTTTTTCACCACCTTCTTCTTGGGCAAGGTTGGACGCCCACCATGTACCCCAGGTAAAATCTGCGTGCTCATCATATACTCCTGTGAAGATTGTGTTTCGGACTGAATAATCTGACTACCAAATCCATGTGACGGCATCCCTCCAAGATCAGACTGTGACTGGGCTACAATTCTCCGGCCAAGCTCTGGTGGTCGCGGTGGAACAGCAGACGCTGCGAGAATTGTTGGTGGACGCTGCGATTGCGTTCCAAAAGGTATCTCCGATACCTGCGTAGAGTCTGTCTTCTGAGTTGTTTGTGGCGTAGAAGCGTTTCCATCATAATGGTCCACAAACACATATTTCTCCGGATCCGTGCCGATTTGCCAATCCTTCAGTAGAGAGCGGACGCCCATTGAAGCTTCAGATCCCTCCGTCTCCTCCTTTTTGAAATGTCTGGTGGCTTGGGGTTGGAGGTAGCCAAAGTCCACTGCAGGGGGTTCACTCGCTAGAGACAGAGTTTTGGTCAAATCTTCCAAGTCTGGACCCTCGCCCGAGGCACGTGAGAACGGTTCTGAGGAGAATATATCCGCAGATAGGACAAGATCCAGTGCCAGCTGTTCGCGCGCCTCTTTCTCGTATCTGAATGACTGAGCGGAACGCTCTGGAGTTTCAGCAAGATCGTATCGCCTAAAAGCCTCTGCGCCACTCTGTGCGTCATCCGGAAACGTGGGGTCAAGCCGCTGAAGGGTAGCGGTGAGATTCTTGTGCCATGATGAGCCTTTTGCAAGAACATTGGACGAAAGACGGCCTTGAGTTAATGCGCGATATCCCCTCGTAGAGTTGATGACGCTTTCAGTTAAAAAGTCAGCTCTAGAGGTTGGCGTCGGCTCATCCCCAGCTCGTAAGACTGCGTCATATCTATGATTCAAATACAGTGAGCGATCAACTTTGATGATGATGAAAATCAAAACTACGTTGTCAGAATATGCTCTATCGGAGCATCCAGTCCTTGCCAGAATGTTGGGATAGTTTCGAGCAGATTGTATACGGCATCGGCATTTTCGTCTTCCCTTTGCTCTCGTTCCTCTTCATGAAGGCATAAAATATCTACATCCAAAATATGAGAGCAATTTCGACGGATGACCGCTGAACGTACGATTGTATGCAGGAGACAGATCCGTTTCAACAAATGTCTGATCGGCGTATGGAGGTTCATAAGCACGGAGGGGCTTCGTCTCAAGCTCTTTCACATCAGCATCCCAGGAGACTTCAAAGGTATTTCCTCCTTCTTCCGACACGCTCAAGTCAACTTTATGCAAGCTACCTCTCTCAGTTAACCGAATTAGACTGAAGGCATCTGTGTTCTCATGCAGGGGATGTTTGAAAAGTGTGCTACCTGTGTACAAAGCAGACACATCATTGTCTGAAAAGAAACAGTAGGAAGGAGCATTGATGTGGATGGGTCGGCCGTCGGAGCGGGAAACGTCGTATAAAGTAACCATCGAGTTAGAGCGAGAAGTCAGCAAAGTCACCGCTAGAATGCTCTGTGTGAGAGAGAGAGCGACAAGAATCATGCCGAGACTTGCCAGATGACAAAGGGCTTGTTCTAGCTTCAAGATAACGGTTATACTGCCGGCCATGCTTGTAGGCCAAGAGAGGCTTCCGAGAGAATCGGGCGTCAATCCAGACAAGTTCACTGGTGGTACACAGCTTGACGATGTTATCTGCTCCTTGGTCCTCCACAGATGTTACTACACCCGTTCCCGTGAGGGAGAAAAGTTTGATGATTCCATTAGTCTGAGATGGTTTTAGCATTGCGCCTTGGGCAGAGGAGAGACTCATACCCTGATGTCAATCTGGGAAAGGGAGTGTTCGGATGCTAGGAGGCAGTTTGTATCTTCTGCACCGCGAGCTAGACGCCAAAAAAGGTTTCGCTGGTCTCCGCCCTCAGTTTCAGCAGCAAGGTGAACAAGGTCTCTGTTAAAAAAAAGGGGGGGGAAAGTATTATGCACATGACATGCAGAAAAGATGTAGGCTTACACAATCTTGTCACCATCTACAATATCACACCGATAGATCGAACCCAGATCATTCACGACTAAAGAGGAAAACGGCACAGTCGAAAGAATGACATCAACGACCGCACGTCCGCCGGTATCGTTATGCGAGAGAGCAGCAACTTCATCTAGGTATGGCGTGCTTCTAGAAGCATCGATTTCCAGAAACGAAGTCTGTCCAAATGTTCGAACAGCGAGATAAGCCGCTGAATGAACTATTAGAATGAGGAACTGAGACAGACTAGAAACATACTCTGTATCCCGGAAACGGTAGTAGCTATCTGCCGTATAGGTGTATCGAACGTTCGTATTGGATGAGCAGAAGGTTTGAAGACGATTCCATCACCCGAATCACGAAAGGGAGAAATATCTAGAGCAACAATCAACCGAACCTACTTCCTTCACGTTGGAACCGAAAACATACTGAGACTGCAGTTCAATTCGCCCATGGGAAACGCCAGAAATGCTTGTTCGTGTGCCACAATCAGTTCAAGTAGATTCCCCATGTAAGGATCAAATTTTTCCAGCCCATCCATTATTTGCGCGTCTCGCGAGAGTTGATCGCGTATGAGTTCGGCTGGGATGTCTACATCTGGAAGATAGGTGCGAAGAAAGTTTGCCTGTAGATTCATCAGGTCCAAAAAATGTCGACTTGGAAATTGATCGAGAACCAACACCACGTTCTGCGCTTTGAAGAATAGTTGATTTCACTGGTGGGTCGGGTGGTGGACGCGTTGCGGGGAAGATGGTCGTGGATTTACTGGGACGGAGGCGGTTGACTGTGAGCTTCAGTATGAGAAAGGGATCTATATATATTTCTAGATGAAGTAGCGCACCTTGATTATCGTTTTTAACGAGCCAAGTCCACTCAAACCGGCCGTCCTGTTCGACCAGAGTGACGACATTCGGTCCACCAGCACCAACATCTACCTCGGGGTACCCTCTCACCGCAAACTTCTGCCTCTTTCTACTCCCAATACTCTCAGTCGTCCGAGGTCGTTCAGCGACTGGCCAGGAGTCCATTCCATTTGGACGTAGGGTGAGTGACGCAAAATTTGAAGTCCGCCAAACTTTTTCTCCGCAACCCGATTCAGAACCTCGACCAATTAATTATGCTGCAGTTCAGGCTGTGGGCTCTCCAACGCCCGCCACTGGGGGCCGTGAGGCACATCCATACGACAAGCGTCGCAAAGGCCACTCCCGTCGCCAGCTCGTCGCAATCGAAAGCCCAGTCCAAAACCGAGACGCAGCCGCCCGCAAAATGGACGCCCAACTCTATACGGACGGGTGTTATTGCGCGTAAGCGCGGTATGGCTGTCCTCTGGAACGACCAGGGTGTGCGTCTTCCAGTGACTGTGCTTCAGGTGCGTTTTTGTTTTGGAAACAAACTATTGAATCTACATTTATAATAGTTGGAAAATTGTCAAGTTACGGCGAATATACGGACCGTGAGACGGGACCACTCGGTGTACCATGCTGTACAGGTTGCTGCGTCGGATAGACCGGCAAAGACGGCGTCGAGGCAGATGTTGGGACATTTCAGGAAAGCCAAGGTTCCGCCAAAACGGATCGTGAAGGAGTTTCCTGTAACGCCTGATGCTCTTGTTCCTGTTGGTGAGTTGGTGGATCTTATTCTAGCTATGCAGAGCTAAAGTTTGTCAAGGTACGACACTGTCTGCTATTCATTTTGTGCCAGGCCAATACGTGGACGTGGTCGCCAACTCGTACGGTTCCACGGGTCATTTCTCGCGCCTAACATCTTTCTCATATATTTCATATCAGCATCGGTAAAGGTTTCCAGGGTGGCATGAAGCGATGGGGCTTCCACGGTCTCGCAGCCAGCCACGGTGTCTCCATCTCCCACCGTTCCTCTGGATCTGCTGGAAACTGCCAAGTATGCCTTTTTTTCTTCCCTTGCGGCCTCCTTTCCTAAACTTGCATTTAGGACCCAGGCCGTGTCTGGCCCGGCAAAAAGATGGCAGGGCACATGGGCAACAAACGCGTCACCGTCCAAAACCTCGCCGTCGTGCGCGTTGATTCTGCGCTCAACTTGGTCTTTGTGCGCGGCAACATCCCAGGCGTCGACGACGCGCATGTGCTCATCCGCGATGCAAAGAAGAAGATGAACGCGCTGAGTGCGCATAATCAGGCAAAGGGCTTGTATGAGAAGGTGCTGCCCAAGGGAGTGGAGGATCTACCGTTCCCGGCTGGTACTGCAGAGCTTGCAAAACTGCTGCCACCTGTCGTTGAAGCGCCTGCGTATAGACGGAGCCCGTTCACGCCGTTAGAGTAGATGTAATGTAATGATGATTTTTGTTTTTTTTTTTTTTCTAATGCCTACTCTTCCTTTCGATCATGATCCACTACCAAAGAGTAAGCACGCCCCCGCCGGCCCAAAACCACCCAAGAGCTGGACACTACCGAAACCCACACGCGACACACACAACACGCCCGCTTGGCGTCTGCGTGCGCTCTCCCTCGTCATTCCTACTTTTACCTCGGCGCCGACTCTGACAAACCTATGTCTGCGTATCCTCGCCTCTGTGCCTGCGCACGAATTCGCACAGGACATTGTCCCGTGGCTGGCCCCGCATCTCCGGCGGGACCTCGTCCGGTACACGGCCGTGCATGCGCCGTTGGACGGGGCCAAACTCTGGTCACTGTACGAGCCAGATGGGCACGCGGACGCCGAGTTGATCGTCGTTTCGCCGCAGGCGGTGCTTAGAGATGATTATTTCATTCACAGGGCTAAAGAGCAGGCCAACGACGAATGGGATAAGGACGAAGAAGACTCGGGTACAGAGCCTCTTGGTACCCTTGTTCTCATGTCTGGCCGTCTGGCAACATCTACGCTTCTCAGTCTCCCCCTGACGATCACGCGCCTGGCCTTGCTCGGCCTCTCGTCCCCAATACCCCTGCACCGGCTCCCCAACACATGCCCCCTGCTCAGCGTCCTTGATCTCTCCTACAACTGTTGGCTCTCTGTGATTGAAGATTCGGACAAGGCTTTTGAGCACGTAGAATGGAGGCGGTGGAGTAACCTGAGTATATTGGGGCTGCGCGGGTGCGCTGTATCTAGTAGGATCGTTGAGAAAGTGAACAGGGGGCGATGGGACGACGTAGAGGTGGTACGGTAACGAAAAAGAGGTAATATATATATATATATAGTGTCATGTCTTTTGGTCGAGAAAGAGGCCGAGATCGAATATTGGAACGGTCTAGAGTGAGATTAGAAGCCAAGTTGTGGAAAAAAAAAGACGATTTGGGCTGACCTCGGGCTCCTTGGTCGAGGAAGCCGGAGGCAGGATGATGCCTGGACGAGGTTTGACGTCGATCTTGTTGGCGAAATACCACACGCTCTCTGTATAGCGCACGAGCAATTCCAAGGACGATATAGAGCATCTCCCCAAGCTCTCTATTGTACATTGAAAAGGCAGCAAGGCAAGAAACTGGACACGACACATACCCATGATTGCACGATGAATCTGGTCGGCAACGGCGTCGCGACGCTCCTGGGCGAGATAATTTTTCATGGGGCTCTCCTCCGGGACGCTATATGCCAGCAGACCGGCGACATTCTGGAGCTCAGCGCGGTAAATCTTGCGGTCAGCTGGGCTAGGGAGGATCTGGACGTGGGCAAGGAGGTTTTTGGCCATGTTGAGGAGGGCGGGGTAGTCGGGGTGTGGTGGGGGGCCTTGCTGCTCGGGGTTGGGGGGGTAGTGGAGAGGGCGGGTGCGGCATGCCTCGATGAAAGCGAGGACGCGGAGGTTGAGGGCGAGGTGGTGGGGGGCAGTGGAGGTGGGGCATGCGTAGGGCGTTGGGGGGGGCTGAGAGCGACGGGCGAGGACAGCGGGGAAATGGGAGTTGAGCAGCAAGGTTGCTTGGTCGACGCGGCCGGATTGAATGTGGTGGTATATCTCTGGGAGGTGGGTGGGTGGGGCAGATTAGCGAGTAAAACAACGGGGCAGATTAGCGAGTAAAACAACGGGGCAGCTTACGTTTGCAGTGGTGGATGCGTGCGGCCTCGTCCGGGGAAAAGTGGACAAGGTCGTCGAGAGCGCTCTCGCGGGCGAATGCAGCGGCGGTGGACGTGTAGCCGTGGTGGGCGAGGTGGTCGAGGACGACGGCGCGCAGGCGGCGAGACTGGTCAACAACATTCATTCTATCCGCCTCCGCTGGGCGAGGTGGTCGAGGACGACGGCGCGCAGGCGGCGAGACTGGTCAACAACATATTCTATCCTATTTACATCTATTATGTTCTCCTCTCCCAGCAGTCTCTTCGCTGTACACCCGCCGCCTCAACAACATTCATTCTATCCTATTTACATCTATTATGTTCTCCTCTCCCAGCAGTCCCCGCTCCTCTTCGCTGTACACCCGCCGCCTCCGCTGCCCGTACAGAAACGACTGCGACACAATCACCACGTCAAACATCAGTGTCCCCCCGCTCCCCAGCAGATACCTGCATACCAGTGAGCACTTGCACATCAGACACACGTTCACAACCCACGGTATGCTCTCTCTCATCAGCTCTCCCGTTTCTGGCAGAGTCAAGATCGACGCCACGTAGAACGAGTTTCCCAAAAAGGCAAACACAAACAGATACATCGACAGTCCCTGTCGCACTCTGTCAGATATCATCCCACAGACAGCAACAGTGCCCACCTCTACAGATTTCCGAACATACTAGAGAAATGTCAGAGACCTGCCGAGAACATGCACACCCACTCACATTCTTCCATATTTGCGGCAGACGCGATGTCAGGTACAGCGTCGTGCACAACCAAGCAAAAATCCGCCCAATGACGCGTTCCCCCAATGACTCTGTCATGTCGTGCAATCCTCTGCTACTCACCACGACCCCCGTCCGCGTGCTCCCCACGCGCCTCTGATGCGCAAACGCCCCCATCCCAAACAACGCCCATGCACCAAGAAACATCATCGTCCCCGCGCTCCTCCTACTTGCCTTTGAATGCAGCCTGCTCGGACTCGCCACCTCGGCCTCAATCTCCAGGCCAACACCTCCCCCCACATGCACCTCCCGTTCCAGCGGCCGTCCACGGCGCGCCGTGCTATGCAAAATGTCCTCTGAACTCGATCGCGCGGATGCGGGAAACACCCCGCCGAGACTTCCGGACCGCTGTCGATAGCGCTCGATGCTCCATGATATGTTCTTCCGCCGTGCCTCGTGCCCCGCTTCAGAGTGGAAGCTGTCCGCGAGGGCCGCGAGGGCGTTCTCGTCGTCGTCGTCGTCGTCACCGCCGTTGTTGTTGTTGTTGTAGCAACGGCGGCGATGGTCGACGTGGGCGTGCTCGTCCTGCTGGGCAGCAAAGGCTGCAGAGGCGGCGACGTTGGCTGCGACGACGGAGAGCGTGCGATAACGGACACGGTCGACAGAGGTGCGGCGGGCACGGGATACGGCATGCGAGTGTGGTGTAGGGCGACGGGAATAGTAAAAGTATTGTACGACAAGGCTGACATCTACGAATACAAAATAAATCGCGAGGTATGTCTGCTGCGAGATAAGCGGGTGAGCTCCGAGATAAGAGTGCGACGACGGACCTGGAAGGGGAGCTGGTCCGTCAGAATGCATCCGACGAGGTTGGAGAGGTCGCCTGCGCATGTGAGGCGCAGCAAAGGAAAACAAAACAACAAACGCGCACCGAGGAACCAGTTGGCGAGAAACGGCAAGGCAAGGCCGTCGCACGACTGCCTCTTGATATTTTCTATAAGCTGACTGTGAAGAGTCAGGCGGGGGCGCCGTTGGGGTCTCAATTGTACTCACGGAAACTGTGCACCGAGCCAGCAGGCAATGGACGAGTAGCCCAGGAGCTGACTGAACGTAATTGAGAACATCAAGACTGCCTTTTCTCGTGATCACTTCTCAAGATATTGTAGCCGATCAATGCAATGATGTATACTGCATTTAGGAGATTCAGTCCATTCCTCATGTGACTCCTACCATGAAGCGCTCAGCCGCCTCAAACCCAACTTCCTCCAAAAGGACCCGCTTCGTTGATCCTGCAGACGATCCTGCCCGTTTCGCAGACGACGTCGACGCCGCCCTCGAAAACACCTCTCACCGCCGCAACCGCGTTCGCACCGAGGGCTACGACTCGGACTCGAGCGATGACGGCGAGGGCGTCGTCCACAGCCGCAAGCACAAGGCTTCTGCGGACGACGACGACGACGACGACGACGACATGTTCGCCATAGGCGACAAGAAAAACGACCATCTCACGTCCAAGAAGAAGAAAAAGGACGAGTACCTCCGTCTCGGCGACATCGAGGGACAAGAGTTTGACGATTCCGCCTCTGAGCAAGAGTCAGAGCCAGAGGACGAGGACGACGCCGAACGTCGTAAAAAGGCCGGCATGGGCTACGAGATGTCGTCCTTCAACATGCGCGACGAGATGGAGGAGGGCAAGTTCACCGAGGACGGGAATTACGTCCGGACCGTTGACGTCCACGCTGTCCACGACCGATGGATGGACGGATTCAGCGAGCGCGAGATTAAGCAAGCGCGTCGGAGGAAGCGCCAGCATGACAAGGCCCAGCGCGACAAGATCCAGGCCGAGGAAAAGGAGCTGGAGCAAAGTGGCGGCAAGGCCAACCTGGAAAAGGAGTTGCTTGCCATGCTCAAAAAGGGCGAGACTGTTCTCGAGGCTCTACATCGCCTCGGCATACAAGCGAAAAAGGCCCATAAATCGCAAGTTTCTGTTTCCCCAATCAACCCCTCACTCTCAACTAATGGTCACTCTGTTGACAGCGCCAAAAGTAAACCAGCAGACGCCCCCATGTCTGTCGACAATAAACCCACCCAAATCGAAAACATCACCCATCTCGCGTCCAACATCATGGCTCTGGGTGAGTCAGACATCTACTCCAAAACATACGAAGAGCTCGTGCGCTCCGTGCGCTCCTCCGGCTCTGTCGACCCCTCGTGGGATCCCCCCTCGGCTGATGTACGCTACGAATACAAGTGGGACATTCTTGATGGTCCCCAGCCCGACCAGGTCTTTGGTCCGTTCAGCGAGGAAGAGATGAACGCCTGGATGAAGGCTTCGTATTTTGGCGTTGCAGGCGAGAAAGTCAAAGTTCGTGTCGTGGGTCGTGAATGGGGGGACTGGGACGACGTCATTCAGTGATTTTTTTTTTTTTTTTATGTATGTTTTATTAAGAGTTGATGAATGCTAATGACTGATGTACTGGAATACAAATGATACCTCTGGCAGTCCAACCTCTGCTCGTAGCAGGTCATCGTGGTTGTTTTGCAGCTCCGCGTTTGTAAAGTGGTTCCATCTACCGATTCATTAGTGTAGGATACTAAATGGAAAAGGTTTGTGAACCTACGTGCTTGCGTCACCGTATAACAAGGCCGGAGACTTGACCACCTGCTTCCCATCCTTGCAACGTTTGCACTTGAACGTCTCGTGCGTCTCGCACAGTGTCTTCTCGTTAAAGTTGAAGAGTTTTCGCAATGAATCGAGCGAGAAATGCCGCTCTGCATCCTCCTTCTCATCCACCACGGCAGACGAAAGAGCCTGCTTATTTGCCTGCCGCTGGAAAATCTTTTCCTCAATCGTACCCGTCGATATAAACCGATACACAAAGCCTGACAAGGGTCAGATTCATCAATGCGTCCATTGCATAGATTATATCACTCACATTCCTTCTTTTGACCATCGCGCCACACACGTGCCAATGCTTGCTGATCTGCTGCTGGATTCCAGTCTATACAGGCAGCTGAGCCATTCGTCCCGTGAAAGATTAACTGTGACTTTTACCAGGATCGAACAAAACCAGCCGGTTGGCCCCTATCAGGTTGATACCACATCCACCAGCTTTACTGCTCAACAGAAAGATAAACTCTTTCCCCTCAGGATCATTAAACTGATCAACGAGCTTTTGTCGCTTAGTGATGGTCATTGTACCATCCAACCGGAAGAACCCATACCTGCAAGATAAAAATCATCAGCGTAGCCGCACAAAACTGCCACACAGATAAAACAGACTTCTTGCTTCGGCAGAGCTTTTCAAACAAATCTAACGTCTGCGTGTAATTGCTAATCAAAACAATCTTGTCCGTCGTATGGGTCTTTATGTGATGCAAGAACCTACGACGAGTCAGATTGAGAACACCATCACATTCTATATCAACGCACCGCTCCAACACTACAAACTTGCCACTCCAGTCGCATCGCACCGTTTGACTCCGTCCTCGCTCTTTACTAGAGGCACCAGCGCCCGCAAAGCCTTCTGGAATCAAATGCTCACTTCCCCGAAGGTCTTCAGGAAGGTTTAGAAGCTCTGGATGGTTACATAGCTTCTTGAGAATGTTGATTGCCTTGAGAGGCTGAGAATCCGTTCCTCGCAGTAAAGCCTTGATTTCCGGAGAAGAAATGAACAAACGGTAAAGCGACAGCTGGAATTCCGAGAGTCCGCAGAACACGACGTGCTCGTATTTCACAGGAACTGGAAGACGTTGAGGTCCAGGTGTTTCGATATACAGAAAAGCTGGAACGAACGGTATTTGGAGAGAAGGTCGTTTGTTCTCCGGATGATAAACTTGGTAACAAGTCCACCCAGTTCCTTCAGTTTCTCCTCGCTCTTTGCTTTGACTTCATCTGTAGCTTCTGCGTCTCGTCCGCGAATGATCAAGTTCTCAAAGTTCTTTCGAAAGTCGTTCTTAGACCCCAGGAAATTGGGATTGGCGAAACTCAAAAGGGAGAAGTACTCAGTAAGGTCGTTCTGTCCATGAAGAGGTCAGGGTAGGCGTTAGTATATACCACTGTTGCGGCACCTACCTGAATGGGTGTTCCAGTCAAAATGACGCGTCGTTTGACATTCAAAGCATTTAGTGCTTGGTATGTCAACGATTCTGCCATGGGCGTTATCACGAGTGGCGCTACAGAATCAAAAAGAGACCCACCTGAATTCTTGAGCCTATGACCTTCATCGCATAAAAGTAGGCCAACACTGCAACTGGCAAGATACGCTCCAAGGGTCCGAAGAGTTTCATACGAAACAATCATCACTGTCGCCACATTAGCTGGGGACTGGAATATTACTACCAAGAGAGCTTGCCTGGTTGAGTGACGTTTCTCCCTGAGGCTGCTACCCAGAGGGCAACCTTTTCCAATAGTTCGCTTTTACCACCTTTTCCATCAACAGCTAACGGGTTCAACGCGTCTTTCCCTAGCCATTTGACTTAGAGAGTCCTTTGAGTTATCATAATACGGAGGGCGGCCAGTAACGCACCAAACTCGTTGGCCCAATTCTTTACCAGACTAGAAGGACAAGCGATGATACACTTCTCTATAGTAGGCTTTCCGGCACGAGGCGACTGTTTGAGTAAAGTCCAAAGCAATGTAATACATTGAAGAGTCTTTCCCAAGCCCATCTCATCGGCCATGATACAACCATATTGGTTTTCCACGAGCATTCCCGAGGCGCATTTATACAAGAACTAGGAAAACACTGTTAATATAGTAACAAGTGTCTGTGGGCAAGACTTACCTTGACACCCTCGACCTGGTGGGGCCGAAGAACTTTAGACAATTTCGGGTCAATGACAACAGGAACTTTGTCAATTTTTTCCTTCTGGTCTTTCCCTTCGCCAAGTAGAGCCCTCAAGCTCTTGTGTGGATTGTACATGCCTGCAGTCTTTGCCCTTGCTTCTTGTGCTGCTTTCTCTTTCGCCTCTTCTTTCTCGCGTTCCTTCCTCTCCACGTCCGTTTCTCGATCGTCAATTGTAGGATCGTATAAAACAATCGCATGGTCCTCCATAGGGTCGTGCAGCGGCCTGGGTATCATCTTCGCCTTTGGGCGGATTCCGAGTGATATGTTGGTGGGTATTAGAGAGACCGTATCGCCATCCTTGTTCGTCATTGCTGGCATAGAAAACCTGCGAACGACCTGCTCAAACGGCTTCGGTTTATACACGGGGTAGGTCTTGATAGCGGCAAGAAGGTCTTCTTCATTGTGGTAGGTCCCATCGCGATCATCTTTCTTCTTCTTCTTTTTCCGGGAATCTTCATCTTCATCCTCGGAATCACCGTCCGCACCCTGTTGACCCTTGTACGAAACCCGTTTTCGTTTCCGTTGCGGCTGGACACGGTCGATAGGGACTAACAATGTTGGAGGCTTGAAAGGTTTGTTAATTCGGGTGCTTTCTTGAAGACGATCAACGATTTTGCCATCATTGGTCGTCGGTGCCCGTCGTAGCATTAGTCAACAAATGAACATACTTACAACAAATATGTTGGACCTCGACGCGTGAATGATCACGAGTTCAGTGTGTGGCAAAAAAGCATGGCACGTGACATCTGGCGTATGCGCTAACACAAGTAATGGAATACCAATTAACTAATACCTGCCAGAGCTGCCTCTGCATACGCGGAGTAGTTCTCTATCACCACCCTTTCAACAAAAATATCACCCGGCTGACCAAGAAGCTGGGGGCAGATGTTCAGCCGTTGAGAGAGAAGGGAGTCATCTGATGAACAGAACGCCAGAAATTCGTCTCCAGCCATTCCTGCATACTGATGAAAACTGTCAGTCTTATTTGTATCTGTGACCAACTGTATAAACTCGCACCAGTTCTCCAGCACTCAGTCGAGAACGAAATTGTTCAAACTGGCTCTTATGATCAGAGCTTGCGCTCGGGTGAAGACCGATTTTCGCGGAGGGTCCACCGGTGCGTAGAGTGTCAAGGAGTACGAGTGCAGCTTTCTGGTTGTAGAATACTCCGGGAGGACCTCTCTTAGCTACAATGAACTCAAGGGATGGTGACCCAGGATGCGAAAGGGCTACATCGGTAAGCATTACAGGTATTGAAACCGAACTGTTGATGTTAATGAAGAACGGTGAAGTCTGAGCTCTAATCAAGAGTAAGAAATAAGAAACTGGTAGAGAAGGCATAGTATCATGATACGTACATGTCAGAAGCCACAACTTCATTAGGTTGAGAACTTAACCCGAACCCTCTTAAAGAATGTCAGCGAGACGAAGACAAACGGGACATTGAGAAGAACATACAAGGGCCCAAACATGGTCGGCTGTTTCCAAAGGACCATAGAAGCCTGTAATGTCGAGGTGGCGTTCGAAGGGAACAGGTTATCTTTTGCGCGTTGGAGACTGGCGACAAGGGACATTAATAATGACAGCAGTTGAGTGAAAGTATCCCCACCTTTCCCAATGAGCAGGCCGAGACGAGTCTTGTTGAGGTTCTGTAACAGCAGAATCTGCCTCTGTGACTCGCGCAGGTTGGCCGAGTACAGTGGGAAAGGAGTCGGGATTTATCGGCGCAACCTGAGCGGACGGGTCGTCCTCAAAGTCCGGGAGAGATTTACCGGCAAGCTCAGCTCCAGCCAGGTGTAGTAATTCATTTGCAGTAGGAGGAGCAGTGCTCAAGAAGTCAAGATCATCGTCTTTTGTCATCTCATCGTCACCTCCCCACAATGAGCCTGTGGGCGAGGATTCGGTCTGACCATAGCTCTCTGAAGCCTGATTTTTCTCATCAACCTCTTTATTATAACGCCCTTTCACAGTTTTCAATGTACCCTTCTCGAACGTAAGCAGGGAACTGGTATTTTTCTTCATGAACCCCACAGATGATCGACCAGGACCTGGTTTTGACCCGTTTCCAATCTTGACACGGTGGGAAGATGAGCCCTTCGCGGAAGATGTTGTTCCCCGCCCAGATAAGCGAGCTTTGATTGAGAGGGCCCCTTCAGGCGTAGCATAATCAATTTCCGCTATTTTGACCTTAGGGTTTGCGCCTTTGGCTCTGTGGGCAGGGAGTTTCGCAGTTTGACTTGCAGAATCCACCGCTGAGCGAAAACCAACTCGGTCCGGCGAAACATCCTGGTCCATAACAGACTCTTGTAAGTGCTCCCCACTATCAGCGGTGCCAACATGACTGTGACTGTTGTCCAAGGATGTTTCCAAGATATTCGTACTCATAGCTACCTTCCTCGAGTTTACTTTGAAAGACTCGGTATCATGAGGCCGTGCGAGTTCGTCGTCCGATGCGGGAATGATCTCGTCGTGTGACGGGGCACGAACAGCTTTTCTGGGTGAAATACGTGATTTTGTGGGTAACGAGAATTGCTGTTGAGAAGTATTCCGAACGCTCTTGTCATGTCCTGGCAATGGTCTAGGGCTCTTTGGTGATGGTTTCACAATGTCTTTGTCTTTGCGGAGGCGTTTAGTAGGTCTCACTTCATCATCAGAGTCCCGAATTTCAGTGATAGATGGACTGCGCCTTCTCTTTTCGTTCGTCGATATGCCACTTTCCAACGTTGTACTGGAATTTGGTTCTGGAGAAACCGGGGCAGCCGCAACAGTAGACTTCACAGGCTGCTGTTTGGGCTTCCGACCTAGCATAGACAGCGTATAAGCTATCTGATAGAAGGGTGGGGAAGCATTTGCGCACGCGGTGGTCCCGTCAGGACAAATTCTTCCCCGACCTCGAAAAGACTCATGTCCCTATAGTCCCTACCACCTGAATTGGCGCGTTGCCAAAATTGTTCAATTATATGTTCGGAACCAACAAAAGACTCCTTAGGTTCCCAGCTGGAATAACTTAGTATTAGGTATTTTTCGGAAGTAGTGATGATACATACGTATCATCGTCAGAACCATAACCTTTCCACTGATGCGTTGAGAAACGTTAATGACACTGAAAGACCCAGATATTGAGTATGCTACTTACGCGGACACGATATTTCTTCCTTTAGAATCAGCCCATGCATGAGTTGCGATACGTTCAACATACGCACCCAGATCAGAATCTTCTTTCTCCCTTTTTCCTTCTCTACACGCGCTTGAGTGATGTTCTCTATAGCGAGCACAGTGAATCTGGAGGATAGATAAAAAAGACTGCAGCACTTACCAACTTCATACTCCACTTCCTCGTCACTCATAATGAAGATCCGATTCTCTTAGTAAACGAAGACTTCCCTACCACTAAGAACTGTGAAACTTGCTCCTTCAAAGCATCACGTGTAACACGTCATATGATGAAAGTCCAGTTTCCGATTCCCGACTCCGATTCTGCTTAACCGTAGGTTATACAACTTCTCTCTCAGCTCTCCTAATAACCTTTTTGTGATCATTACGGAACATTGTAAATTCATTTCGTCTATCACTAAGATGTTGATTCGTGGTGACGGCACGCGTACATAAAACCAGCCAAAAAATGGAGGTTTCAGGATGAGAGTCGTCCGAACTATCCCTGTCTTACTTTCGAAGACAAGCCGCTTCTGACCTTTGTCGAAAACCATGTCAGACAAACAAGGAGAGGGCTATTCCCCCCCTCCAGCCTATAGACAGCCCTCCGTTAATGCCACTTCGAGTCGTCAACCTCAAGCCCAGTACTATGATCAGCCTATAACGTACGGGTCCGCACCTGTCTACCAACAGCCGCAATATCAGGGACCCATGAATAATGGTCAGTCTTGATCATGGATGAATTCGCCTCCGACCTCATGTTATTGACAGCATACCTGTCGCCTTGTGCCCGAGGACACCACGTCAGCAGTATACGGTTTGGATTATGTGGAATTCTTGCTGCTATTGTGAGATTGATATCCTCGTTTGTGAGAGACAATTGGTAATCGTCATCTAGTTCTGCTTCCCCATCGGTTTTATCTGCATGTGGTAAATCATCGCTAATCCCATCAAGACATCACTATCAATATCTAACTTGCTTCATCCAGTTTAGATACGGAGAGGGTATGCGCACGATGCGGTATCAGGATGTAATTAGTTGATTTGCCTTTTTCTTGTCGCATACAGCGGCGGTACTAGTAGCATATTTACGACTGCGCCACAGTACACTATCATCACTATCTGTCATCTGGATACATATCGCTGGATTTTGTTTGAAGACAATCTGTATTACACAGATCACAGTATTTCATGGTTCTCCAAAAATGTACTGTGATCTTCAAAATGTGCCAAGTAGAATTCCAAAAAGTCATCATCAGAACAATCAAATGAGACTAGATACCTCCAAAATCGCAAGGGATTTCAAAGTTTACTTTATATACTTTATATACAAGGACTGATGTACACTACAATGTCACTAGGTATAGGTATTGATGATTAAATGCAGATAGTAAAGAGCACGCAAGATATCATTATTCATACATTCCTTGAAAAGTCACCAAGATATTATGCCTCTTGGGATTCCAACCCCCATTCCGGCTGGGGCAAAAGTCGAGAGGCAACTAGACATTCCTTCACCCAATTCCAGTGCACAGTTTTATCTGGCACCATTCCCAATTCAATGCTGTAGTGTTCAGCCTTTTTGATGACGACCAAATCAAATTCATGCAAGGGTGCAGAGGCATGGTCAACCTCAGTGACGGCTTCGACGCGGTCTGCTCCCATGGCCAATATGATACGTGTTATCGCATTATGAGCTTCTTGTGCTTTTTCCTCAACGACAGGAAGCTGTTTAGGGTCAACATCAACCAAAAAGTACGAAGAGCACGATGAAACTTTCAGACCTTCTTGTTTTTCATCTTTGGAACTACATCGCCAATGCACAAGATGGACTTCCCACTAAACAATTTACAAGGCACCCTGTTTTCCATAATATCGGTAAGGTGGTGAACACTAGTCCCCCAGTTTATATCCACTTGTTGAGAGATTTGAGTAGACAACACCTCCGAAAACCCTTGGCTAAGCATATATGCAAGCCAATTTTTCTCCTCTCCCTAATGTCTTCGTAAGTTATGATCAACGCTGAGTTACAAAAGATGGCTTACAGCAGCAACAGTGTCATAAAGCCACTCCACCTTCAAGCAAGGCACACCCAACGCCAGTGCAAGCAGAAACTTGGGTTTGTAGCTTGGCTGGTCTGCCACCAGGAAGATACGTGCAATACTACCTTCCGCTCCAATCCACTGGGCCTCCCCTTTCCTGATAACCCATCTGTTATTATAGTTGGAGTACGTTCCTTCCATGCGCAACACATCTGACCAGTCATTCGCGATAATACCACCGCTACTTTTGATTCTGGATAAAAGATTCTCTTTTTCTTTCTCCCAATTCCCCTCGTTAGACGAGACGCTGACCACAAAAGCAGTCTTCTCAAAGACTTGGCTGCGGCCAGAACGACGAGAAGGAACACTGGTCAGGGAAAACCCTGAAGGTGCCGGACTCGCTTTGCTTGGCTCTGGCTTGATGATAGGTATGATGGAGTGGCGGGATAAAGTACGATCTTCCCAGGCGGCAATAACGGTCCTCGCTGCTATTTTCAATGATCCAAGCTTCATCTCTTTGATTCCTTCATCGAGACAGACACTAACAAGCTGGGAGGAAGCAAGTTTGTCAACAGCGGTCACCTTGAAACCACGCATAATGTTGGGAATCATGACGTCGTCGTCGGCACGGAGATCAAGGAGTCGCATATGGTCGATATGGACATCGGCTTTCGTCTCATCATCGAAATGGACTTCATACACGCCACCTCCTACGTCTGCATAGACAGTCCCGGAATAATAACAACTGTCTTGCTTCCAGAGTGCAAACACGCGGGTAGGTGCTCCGTCGCTTATCCTACTGGTCGACATCACCGACCTCAACCGATTCGTCTGTCGAGTGGATGGTGTCAAAGAAACAACCTTTTTGGCCTTTTTTGAAGATCTAAGTTTTGTCTTGGTTGACTTCGTCGATTGATCACGACGTTTTCTCTTTCTGGAGGTTGCGCCCTCAAAATCAGGATCAACATTCTGGTCGTCCGGTTCAGTTGAGTTATCGTTATCTTCGTGACCACCTGCCTGGATTAAGAGTTCGTCGTCCGACGCTGAGAGAACAGAGTTTTCAACATTCAACTCTGCATGCCTAGGAGTCCTCTTCGCAGGAACGGCTGGAGTTCGCTTCGGCCTGACACAAGCCTGGGTGGTCGAGGCTATTTCTTTGCCCTTTTTAGAGGCAGTGACTTTGGCACGAGATTTAAACCCAGCATCCTTTACATCTTCATTTGGGATGGAGGATGGCACCACTCCACTTTGCCAGGATGAAACGGTACCTGCAGGCCGATACACTGGCAAAGCAGCTGACGCCCTCGTAGTACGTACATTGGACATAGGTGCGGGCAGGCCAAGAGATGGTATTAGAGGAATAGAAGTGGTCTGTTGATTCGAACGACCTGCAAGTGTTCGCTTTCCCTGTCGAATAAAGATTAGGAAGCCCTCAAGTAGCGAGAGAGAATGATTACCTGACGTAAACCAGGCTTTTTGCTCGAATCATAGTTTGCAGGATCATGCAAGAGTTTCCCTTTCCCTTTTAATTCTCTCGTGGTAGGTCTCTTGCTTCTAAAGCGCAGCGCGTCGGAAAGGAGAACACTCTCTTCCTTGTTGCCGTCAGGAGGCGAGTTGGCTACTCCTGACGTGATTCGTGTGCCCTGGACACCATCACTCTCAACGATGTTTCCGGAATGAGGACTGTTTATCGGCAGGCTGTCTGAGCCTTTAGACACGAAGATATTCCTTTCTGAAACTTCATCTCGAAGAGATTCCGAATCTGGGATAACACCTCTTCCATGACTTCCGGTCTCTTCACGATGCAACATTTCATCGCGAATACGTGAAGGAACTGATGTATTATTAGTCGGTTGCAGATGGACAGAGAAACGTTGCAGAATTGGCTTGCGTGATTCCTCATCCAAGGGAGATCGTGTTTCGACCAGCATCTGGGAATGAGTCTGAAGAGGTGGGCTCAGTGACAAATTGGGAGTAGACGAGCGACAAGCTGTTCGCATCGAGGGCGGCTCGTCTCCTGTCCGAGCTGAAGGGGATCCGGTAGCCAACGGTGACTGATTTTGAGGTTGTATCAAATGCTCATATCGAGACAATTTCTTGGGATCAACCATGCTGAACAAACTCCTCGGGTTGGTAGTAGCGGTGGAGGAAGTATTTCCCGTATAAGCAATGGTCTCGGGAATAACAGCATCAAAGGGGTGTGGTTCGACATCCATAACATCGTTGTCCACCTGTGTCGAAGGTTGGGTGGAAGCAAGGGCCGTAGATTGAAAGCTCTCATCATTATGATCTGCATAGAAACTCGACGGAGCGTCACTCAAACATTCCTCGATCGGATAATGAGTAATGTCCTCAGGATCGTTCACGGGACGGCTGGCCTCTACATATCTAGACTGTTCGCTGGGTGGCTCCAGCACGGCTTCCGAGGGTTGTGCCTCTGGATATGATTGTGAGCGCTGTGATTGAGACCCACCCGAGGCAGATGGTGTGGATTCGACGAGAACTGTTCCTTCAGATGGTGATGGGGAACGCCGGTGTTGATGTCTGGAGTACATAGAAATGGGACTTGAGCGAGCAGATGGCACAGCTTGAGGAGGAAGAACAACTTTCGGGAGTTCTGAAAGAGGTACGTTGAATTGTTTTGAAGTAGCCAAGAACTGCTGACTAGGATCCTGATCCAGAACACCAAAAGAGTCTTGAGAGGATATAGGGCTTGAAATATGCCTACGAGACGTTACTGCAGTATTAGGAAGAGTCGTGGATCGCGTCGGTTGCCACCGTGCAGAATTGTCGGTGGTCGGAGGGGCAGTGATTTTCTTCTGTGGAGATTGAAAAGACACCGCTTTGACGGCTACTGATCTGGGCTTGAAAGGACGGTGCTTAACAATGCATCCTTATTAAGAGGCTTTGACATTTCTCACCTTTGTGACACCAGAATATGAGGACCCAACGTGAGGAGTATTCGGTGTCACAGACATTCTGAGGCGTTCCTCCTTGGAGGTCCCAATGTTCTCTTTTTGGGAACTCTCGTTGACATCCACTTCTTCATCGAAGTATTGCGTCTGCGTTTGTCCTAGGCCATGAAAATCGTAATGCAAGGAACCTGAAGTCCGAGAAGGAAATGAGTCGGTCGTGGAACCCCTGGTTCGGTTAGGATCGTTTCCTTGGCCGAGAAGACGAATGTCGCTCGTTTTTCGACGACCGCCCTCGGGGTTCAACATGGTCTCGAGGAGCTGTGATGCCTGAGACTCTTCATTGTCACTGACAACACGTAAAGATCTCCTTCGGCAATAACTCGGAGGTCCGACAAGACACACCTGTTCCTGTCAATGGCACTCATCTTATTATAGAGTGTGTCGTCGTGTAATAGGCTCCAAGAAGTAAGGCTGTGGTCGTCCGATTCTGCCTCAAGAAAACAGATTTATCAAGGTCACGACTCACCTGGCAAAATTCTGCTTGGATTCGCCAGACGAATCGATGGTCGGTGATAGGAGTATGATATTTTTTCTTTTTATTTTCAAATACTAGAATGAAGAAAATAGTTCGACTGTCCGCAAACCACAAAAATAAAAACGGCCGCAAGCTTCGCACGAAGAACTTTATGCTTGAACCAAGCTTGAAGTCAGCTCTTCTTTCGGATCCGATTCCGAGAAAGGACGCGACAGGATTATGTAACTACTCACGTGATGAGACGCGTCCCACTCTTGCGACAGGCCCTGAGCTTGTACAGCGCCCAATCTCTAACTGTCCAAACACCGCCTTGGTCTCGGTTGCGCGGGTCGCCACCACGTACCAGCTGAGGGGTCCAGATGCCACGTACGGGAGCCATCCGCCGGTTGCCTGAGACTGTCTCTCGTCAGAACTCGACTTCGCCGGTTCATCAGGTCAAGTCCAGTGTCAAGATAAACAGCAAAGTTTCACACCGCTTTGTGAGAATATACCACAAAACATGGACTCTGTACTCTGCACCAAGTTCGACACGGAATCGACAGCGAGTCACGCAATTCTTCCCTCAGACCACAAAATCTAGTGATAACAAGCACAAAGTTATGGTGGCGAAGGACGGGCACTCTACCGGAGCAGAGGTCACAGCTGTACCAAATCCTATACCGGACACAGGATCTAGGCCACATCCGATACCATTATCTACCCATGCTGGACTTGCCGCTAGTCCTAGTCAGGTCGTTCATTCGGTCCCACTCAGCCAAACGGCTTTACCCGTGTTATCCTCTCTTGACCCATTATCTACACCTCTAGGCTATAAAGATCTCACACCAACTCCTTCTTTTCCCACATTCTTGCCCGCAGCGACAGTCTATCCTAATGGGTCCTCAGTTGGTAGCTCAGCCGATAGGCACCCAACTAATACGACCGCGCAGTCTCACAAGCTTTCTATCCCACTTATTGTACTATTGGCTGTAGGGTGTGCACTTATATTTATCGGAATATTTTCGCTTGTCAAATACTATTCTCGCCCTACTAGTCGTCCACGTCCACGCCCCTCTCTCCCGGTTTTAGATGACCCTTTCGCGGATGACAAGGAATTAGCTCTTGATGATTCTCCTATATTCGGTGGGAAAGAACGGTCGTCTAACGGGATCTGGTCTTGGTCGCATTATCCCCAACCTGGGATCGTCATAACTAAACCGCCTAGCGTTGCTCAGCCCGACGTCGCTGCCGGAGGTAAGACTCGTGGCCTCGACTCTGTAAATCGCTCCCCCAGTCTACAAGGGCGCCCGTCTAATTATGGTTCCAACTGGAGGACACAATCTGCTTACTCGGGTCATGGACATACTCAAAGCGTGCCGACCGTGACATCCGGAAGTTCGCCCTTTCATGCTTCACTACAACAGCTTCAAGGCGCCCTGTCACGGACTGCGACTCGAATGTCGGCTGTGTCTGCTTCACTGTATCCCTCATCTCCGAGGAATCATAATAATGTTGGACTAGCGATTACCAAATCACCTATGACAACTTTTACAGCGGATGGCTCTAGTGTACTCAAACGAACTGAACCTAAAACGGCCTTGGATAAACGTCGTAGCAACTCTGTGGCAGAAGCAGCAAGAGACCCAATATCAACCAATGCTCGTAATTCCGCAGAATCGAGCTACATAGCATCGGAGGTCAGTTCTCCTTCGTTCCTTCCTTACACTGCGCCACAACGGGAAGCTTCTGTGAACAACGCTGGTCGTAGCAAGATCAAATCCTCTTACTACAATGTCAACTCATATCCACGCATTTCAAATCCAGCTTTGGCTAGCGTTGACAAGGCACAAAGTTCTGGGTCAGGAAGTCTACCTCGTCTTCGCAAATCAGATGCGCGCAGAGACCGTGACACTCAGGCACTGACACACGCTTTGGGGCTATCATCTCCTGCATCTGCCTATACTCCGTCTTCGCCTCAGCCTACGTTGTACCCAGACGATTCACTTAGTGTCGTTAATGCCAAACGCCCCCGAAAGATTCAAACATCAAGTACTCACAAGCAGGCACCTGAAAAGGTCAAACAAGATGATCACCGTCCATCGTTGCCTATCATCTCGACTGCCATGGATGCGAGTGCCGCTCTTGGCAGCCTCATGTTAATGGACTTTGCTGGAAATGCAACTCGTTTGGACGATTTGTCCACCAAGCGATTGTCAGTAACGAGTCTGAACAAGGCAGCGTCAGGAGGAGCGGGCGCAAAAAGCGGCCAGGATCCGTCGCTAGTGAAGACTCCGACGTCCTCGAAAAGGAACTCATTGAGGAACAACGACAAGCCACCGTCTATCCCGCTCCCGGAGTTGCTACCTTCACTGGAACAGATGGGACTAGAGCATGCCAACCCTCAGGCATATGCGGACTATAGAAGCCCAACTTATAGTATCTATGGGTTATATGGGGGTGATCGTAAAAGCGGGGCGGGCTACTAGCTGAGAACTTCCAACAATCCATGTACATTTCACACACTATATTCTACGCGTGGACCTTCCCGGGTATCACTTCCTTCTTCCCTTCCTATGTATTCAGCTGTGCAAGTATAAATATCATTATGACATCACGATAGGTACATTATTCGACGAGGTATCATTAAGAGTCGTTAATCTGACTACAGATTCCTAAGTTACCGAACCTCGAGAAAAACAAGAGTGAACAACACAGCTCCACGAAGACAAGTTCGAAAAAAAGACGGAGTTCCTGAAAGCCAGAGTCGTCATTTTGTCGATCCGGGCAAGAGTTTGAGATTCAAAATTAAGGTTCCGTCCTGAACCTCGGATACACGAAGTCCACCGAACCTTGTGCGATCACTTAGAGTGTCGATACGCCTGATTGGATCTCGTGTATCAGACGATCCTGGCCGTAGACGTGTACGTCGGCGTCTCGCGCCATATACCGTGTCCTCTTCATGTTGGTCGTTAGAAAGGGCTTGCAAGTCTTCGGGAGACAGAGGTGTCATAAAGTGTGAAGATATCCCCTGTAAGACATCTCCAACAGTCAAAAGCTGTTGAGGGTCCCTTCGAGGAATCAGGATATCAACAAACTTTCTTCCAATGGGACCCAATAGGTGTTGACTGTAATTAACTCGAATGCTGGTTACATCGCCGCCGGGGTAAGCTGCTTGTTGGTACATATGAATATGCTCTCGATCTCGGTAAGGTAACGGACATTCATTGTCCCAATTGATATGATAGAGTGGATTATCATAAAGAAGCCACCGAATATTAGGTCCCTTCTTTGGACTCTTGTGTATCGCAAGCGTCGGGTGAAGTTCCCTTTGCTCCCTTTCAGAGTCACTGGCAGGAGGAACAGGTGGAGGATAGGGTGGAGGATAAGGCGGAGGATAAGGCGGATAATAATGATAATGGATTTTGGGAGGCGGAGACGGATAAGGCAGGTAATATACTGGTGGGTTTGGGAAGTGGTAGCGGGGTAATTTAGTACGAGTCGGGGGGTTAAATAAGTCGAACTTGTCGGCTTGAAGAGATGGGTACACGGGCTCAATTTTGCACGGGACTACAGCAGGAAGGGAGACAGGGGTGGGAGCAGGTACAGGAGCGGGAGCAGGTACAGGAGCGGGAGCAGGTACAGGAGCGGGAGCAGGTACAGGAGCGGGAGCGGGAGCAGGTACAGAAGCGGGATCCGGAGCAGGTACGTTATAATGATAGGTGGGTATGGCTTTCCATCTTGGGTCTGTATATGTAGGGTATCCTGAAAATGGTTGAAGGCTGCTACCTGTAGAACTGATATAATTAAAGGCAAGCCTACCTGTGCCGGTCCATCTATGGACTGGGTACGGTGTTTGTCTATAGGGTGGGAGCTTAGGGCGCGCGCAAGGCAGTTTGTAGAAACCCATGATTTAAAGTCATGGCTGTAGAGGACTTGTTTAAATAGTTGTGCAAGAAAGATACTGCTGAGACGGGTTGTAGTCATTTGACAAAAGGTGCAGACAAAGGAACCGGAGTTGTTTTCTCGTTGTTAGACTAAGTACAAGACAACAAGAGACGAACAATGAGTGAAGAACATAGGAGGCAACGACAGAAATTGGTAGAGATTCACGGGGAACAACAAGAGACGAACAATGAGAGAAAAACATGATAGAGAAGTTGAAGAAGAGGCGATGACGGAAACGTGATGAGTGTAAGCGACCATCATGCGCAGCAACGCCAAGCAACATCGAATACCTATCCTCCTTCCCATCTCGAGGGCCGTTCAAGCCTGCCATGGCCCAATATCCCACCGTTCTCCACCATAAAACCATAGACGAATATGACGAGGAAATGGGCGACTACCACGACCCAGTCCCGGCCTGGGCAGGCATCCCCCTCAAGCATATTTCGTGCGTCGCTGTCGTTTTCACGTCGAGTTGCATGGCCTGAACAGCGACCCAGCCTTGTAACGCTCGCCATTCAAAATTCTATGCTGACTCTTATCATGCACCATTCACGCGTATCAACTCCGCCGTCCCGCACGTACTCCGCCGCCACTGCGGTTCTCATGAACGAGGTCTTCAAATGCATTATATCTTTTGTCTTCGCATATGTGCATATTGAACATCCTAATGACGCGTCCCAGGCGGCTGGACTACCCTGGGCCACCAGGATACGCCGTCTCCGGAAACTAGTCAACAGCATTTTCAGTCTAGATTGCTGGAAATTGTCTATTCCCGCTATCCTCTATGGTGCGTCCATTCTTGTCCAACAAGACACTCTGATTTACCGTTCGTCAGTCATTCAAAATAATCTGCAATATGTTGCAGCCTCCAATCTCGATGCAGCTACCTTCCAAGTAACCTATCAAATGAAAATTCTCACCACCGCAGGTTTCTCAGTACTGCTTTTGCGTCGCAAACTCTCCTCCACCCAGTGGCTGGCTCTTCTTTTTCTTGCAATTGGCGTCGGCATTGTTCAGATCCAAGCTGGCGAAGCTCGCAATGTTCCAGCAGCATCAGCCGAGTCCGTGGACGTACATACCATGAACGCCTTGAAGGGTTTCCTTGCCGTTGCTGCTGCGTGTTTTACCTCTGGCCTGGCCGGTGTTTACTTCGAGATGGTACTCAAAAACTCTCAAGCCGACTTGTGGGTGCGCAACGTCCAGCTTTCCCTCTTCTCCCTTCTCCCGGCCCTTGCTCCCATCATTTTCTCAAATCGTGGCCTCGACGCCGGAGGCTGGTTCTCCGTCCTCTTCCGTAACTTCGGCTTATGGGCGTGGGCAACCGTGGCGGTGCAGGTACTCGGCGGTCTCGCCACCGCGATGGTCATCAAGTACTCAGACAACATCCTCAAAGGCTTTGCAACGAGCCTCAGTATCGTGCTTTCCTTCCTTGCCTCCGTTGCCCTCTTCCACTTCAAGATGACATTCACATTTGTCCTCGGCTCAGGCATTGTACTTGTCGCAACTTGGCTGTATAATCAACCCACCAACCGCGCAGGCCTCCTTGCTCGCGATGCCTTTTTGTGGAGTACGACTAGGCACGAGAAGCATCGGGAAGACTCAGGTGTTTATGCGCAGCGCCCTTTTACAGTTTATGCAGCACGCACCACCTCCACGAGCTCATCCACTTCTTCATTGAGTTCATTACCATCTGTCATCATCACACCTCCATTTGATTCCCATTCTTTGAATGAAAAAGCACCATATATCCGGTAATAAGACACTTGGTGCAGACCTTCTTTTGAAGGAAACTGAGACAATATTTATTGTTGATACTATTACTATCTACCATACCAACTTGGACGTATCTTAATACAACTCTTACGATGGAAGCATAGTTGAACTGTATTTATTTATCATACTTGCGAACTCCTACAGCTGAAGCGCTGAAACACGATATAAATTTAAAATCCTTGTCTTTGGATCACGATGTTAATATCAATCGAAGCAATCGTTCATCCTTCAACGTTCAACTATGGTTGGATTTGACAAGACTCAACCCCAGCAGATAAGCAAGATAAGGCAGTTTGATAGAAAATACAAATAGTCTAGATCGGTCTACTTAGCCCTTCAAATGTACCTCCAGCCCACGCTTGATCGCTATCGTTTTCATAAATAAAAGTCTTTTCGACGACAAAACCAGGTCACTGACCATCACATGTGTCTTTTGCATCTCCGAAAAGCATCCGTGTCCCAGGCATATAGAACATTGGGTTAGGTACATCAGCTGAAGGGAAAAATAAAGAATCAGCACTGTTCCAACTGAAGCTACGGCGGGGAAAAGACTCACCATAACCGCTAGCTAGACCTCGCTTCATGACAATCACTTGCTTGCTCTTCCAAGCATGGAGGACGGGCATGCCCTGAAAATGCCAGCATAACGATACATCTTGATCTGAAAAATTAGCACTTACCGCAATTGCAGAACCAGGCTCCAAAGCAATAGGATTGACAGTATCATTCGCACCGATGACAAGTGTCACGTCAGTGTCCTTGAAATCATCATTGATCTCCTCCATCTCCAAAACGACTGAAAAAGTTTTGGTCAATGAGAACTGTTTGAGGGACAGAGGATCTCACTGTCATAGGGTACTGATGCTTCTGCTAGAAGCACATTGCACTGACCCGGCATGCGGCCTGCAACTGGATGTATCGCAAACTAGAGAACGTGAGTTTCAGGGGGAACCCAGACAAGCAGAATAAGAAGACTCGTACCCGAACATTAACACCCTTTGCTCGGAGCATCGCTGCGATTTCAGAAATGGCATACTGAGCTTTAGCGACAGCCATTCCATATCCAACCACCTGTGACCTAAGTCAAGAGAAGAAAGGCGATAGATTGTCATGAATACTCACCAGAATAACACTGTCTGCATTCGCGAGTGTTTCAACTGTTTCTTCCACTGTTGTTTGCGTTATTGAACCTTTGATTTCATGCGTTTCTGTCGATGCCGTAGGCGTAATTCCTCCGAAAAGAACATTGGTCAGTGAGCGGTTCATCGCAACACACTATAAATGGTATTAGGTGAGGTATTGCACCATCTGAAGACTACATGTCCGACCGTACCATGATGTAAGAGAGAATTGAGCCGCTGACGCCAATCAAAGAACCGATTGTCGTCAATAGAGGATTATCCAACATAAAACCTAAGGAAGCATTAACAATGTACAAAGCTTGAAAAAACTAAATTTACCCTCAGCAACGAGAGCGAAACCTCTGATCGAAGTATTATGAGTACGACGAATGTATGTTAGCCGATTGATGAGACTCACGAATATGCATTGAGGACCGTGATCACAACAGCTTTAATGGGAACCTGTAAGTAAAAATGCCCACAAACTCTTGCAGCTCGCTTACGCATATCAGCTCCTCCGATTGCTGCGGTAGTGGTAAATCCTTTGACGAAACTCAGGGCAGCACTCATCCCCAAGAAAGAAGCTGCAATGACTGGAGTGGTGGGAGCCATAGACAAGAAGCCTGCTAACGTCAACGCATTAGCTCCCAAGAGGGAGCTGTTGATGAAATGTTTCCCAGGCAAGGCTAGTGGTTTGGTTGACATTTTAGCAGCTAGCTTTAAGTAAGCAACAATGGATCCAGTGAATGTAATACCACCTTGAAGGATGAATAATTGAATTGAGGGATTAGCAGCGAGAAAGAACAGACCGTACCAATGACAACACCCAGATAGGCAGTAATTGCATGCAGATTACTCAGATGAGCGATATCCACCAGAACACTCCCGATGCTAGTCAACACTGCTGACAGACCGACAATTGAGTGCAACATAGCAACGGTCTGTGGTAATTCAGTCGCTGTCACGCGCCGGCCGATGATAGCACCGATAACCCCACCGATACTTGCAACGCCAGCAAATTGGGCAACTACAGCAGGTGGGAAGCCAACAGCAGCCAACGACGCAAGTATCCCGGAGCTGACACCTAAAATACCTAGAGCATTGCCTTGTCTAGCGGTTGTTTGAGAAGCGAGACCAGAAAGAGAACCTGCGGAAGAAAATCAACAAGGTGATCATGACAAAGTTAAAAGTACCTACCAATGCACAGGATACTACTCGTCAAGTAACCGGCTTGGACAAGACCATCCATTCCCGTGCTCGCTGCAGCCAAAAATCCCCCAGTGAAAATAATACCTGGGATTCCGTAAAGCCAAGTATATTCTGGCGGATCGGTGGTTCCTACAAGTAGTGAGGTAGCGCATAACCTTAAAAGAAAGAACATAGCTCACGTTTAAACATGTCCAGCATACGCTTCGTAATGATGAAACCTCCGGCGACGTTGATGCTAGCCAGAAGAACTGCCAGCGCACCTAATGTTTGAGGTATCGTACCGGGCAGATAGCTGCCACCCATAACGAAAAGTCCACCGATGCCCACCATACCAGAGATTGCATTCGTCACAGACATCAGCGGCGAATGAAGAGCTGGGGTAACACCCCAAACAACCCTGAAGAATTGAGTTTTGGGGAGAATCCGCTTGCGACATAAAATACTCACCTGTAGCCAATTAAACCAGCGAGACCAAACGTGAAGAAGCTGTCCATGAAAGCTGTTCCTGTTGCTTTGCCCAGTGCAACCGCTCCTCCCATCCCTGTGGTGACTACAGCAACCTCTCGAGAGGCTTTCTGCCATGGTGTAATCGCGACAACAGTCGCCTCCGCTTTCACAGGCGTGGGAGGCGGAGCAGCAGGGGCAGGTATCACACGAGGCATGGGGGAAAGTATTTCACCTTCATGAACAACGATAGAGCCTCGAGTCACTTCATCCTCAAGGTTGATTCTGAAGAACCCATTGTCGCCGATTGAAAGGAGGAATTTGGTTATATTATTCGAGTAGAGAGTGGACGATTGAGTTGGAAGCCTTGAGGGTAAATCGGTGTATCCTACAAGAAGGTGAGTGCATGGGTATCAGGATTGAAAATAGCTTTCACCAATCACGGACACCCCCCGATGGATATGGAGCTCTCCTGGACGAGTTGCCTCGCAGTTACCACCGGTTTCTGCAGCCAGATCAACGATTACAGAGCCATGTTTCATTGCAGAAACCATTTCATTGGTAATCAACTTGGGAGCTGGCTTTCCGGGTATCAATGCCTGTAGGATGAAGTTAGCGTCCTCAGAGCACTACCAAGTTACTACCGGGTTTCATAGAAAGACTAACCGTGGTGATCACGATGTCAACGTCTTTACACTGCTCCAAAAAGAGCGCCATTTCGGCCGCAATGAAATCCTTGGACATGACTTTTGCATAACCTCCCCCTCCGCCCCCTTCTTCTTGAATGGCTACTTCGAGGAATTCCGCGCCAAGTGACTGAACTTGCTCGCGAGCAGCAGATCGAGTATCAAATGCTCGAACAATGGCCCCTAACCTCTTTGCCTGGGGTTGGGCAGTATCAAAGAGGTAGTTAAGAAATCACAGATCACTCCACGCACCGTGGCGATGGCACTCAAGCCTGCGACACCAGCTCCAATTACAAGAACTTTTCCTGGGGGAATCTGTTGTACACTATCAAACGTTTTCCCAACTATCAAGTAACTGACGACTTTACTTTCCTAAAATGTTATCAGTATGCAAAGCCCAGAGAATTCTAAACTAGAGACGTACCCGGCGGCTGTAGCCTGGCCAGTCAGAAACCTTCCAAAATGATTAGATGCCTCTAAAACTGCTTTATATCCAGCAATATTGGCCATTGAACTGAAAGGATCTTTGCTCAATACCATTACAATGTGATATTTTAGTCCTGATGATACCTTAATGCGTCAAAAACCTGAGCTCGAGAAATGCGGGGTATCATATCCATCTATTCGTATATTTTATCAGTTGACTTTAAGAACAAAACGCCAGTCGACATACAGCAAATACATTGGTCTTACGCGAGGCAAGGGATTCTACAATCATCTTGTTCTGCGCAGGGTACATGAAGGAAATAATGGTGCTCCCTTGCTTGACGTGGCTCGACTCTTGCTCAAATAGAGGTGGTCGAACTTTTAACATAATATCCGAGTATCCAAAGACCTCTTCTCGGGAGACAAGGGTTGCTCCAACTTTAGCATACTGTTCGTCGAGGAATTGCGCCTCTGCACCAGCATGACGTTCTACTAGAATTCTCGAAAATCCTTTCTTCAGAAGGAGAGCCGCATTCTGTGGGGTAAGAGCTACCCGTTTTTCCCCAGGAAAGACTTCTTTGGGGACGCCAACGGTCAAAGACGAGTAAGGAACGCCTGCGGGGTTTGTGCTTGAAGTGTCTTGGGATAGTTTTGTGGATGAACAGAAAGAACGACACCCTTCAATTATTCAAATAAGATTAGCGGCATACACCTCGTCGGTTATTGATATGACTGACCATGCGATACGAGTGGTGGACGGAGAACGCGACGTAGTTGACTGGCTACCAGCGTATATGAGAGCATCTCCTAGACAGGATGAAATTGCTGAGGGGAAGTTAGCATATAACCCGTCAGTGACTGGTTACGGACAGCACAAATGAGAAGAGACAAGTCAGTTGACTTCTTGGACTTTATGGTACATGACTCGAGATTCAACGGCCCGACCACGTGGCAGGACATACCGTCGTTTTCCGCAAGGTACAATCTCGGTCAAGTTCGAGCTCAAGAATGGTGATGAGTCCATATGGGCGTGAAACTGTGTGAAAAACCTCGGGAACATAAAGATCAGCATTGAGAAACAATGAGTCCCTCGTTGAGATCCTATATATATACAACTACCGTGGCTGAATGTTATGCTGTCCTTCTCCCCTTTCACGCCCTTATGCGACTACATGCCGGAAAATCACATGCATGACTCCTGTACAGATACCAGCAGCCTGCGTGTTTTCGACTACACCTCACCCACACCTTTGCATACTTATAGCCTTATATTAGGTTGTTCTGACAATGTTCAGTCGCGGAAAAAATTTCTTCTAAAATTTCCAAGTCCGACATCTTTATGGTCCCCGGCCCGAGCCCATGTGCCATCCCTGGGAGACATGTCTCAAGGGTCTACCAGAATGAACCTGTGTGATCTGGATAAGTATAGGCATTCTATAACGCGATGCGCCACCAGAATTCCGGGTCGCCATCGTCCATCGCACTGTACGGTCATATTCCACCATGTATGCGGCAAGTTTGTAAGCAAGGAACGGATTCGAGTGTGCTAGGGCTCCGGCAGCTGAGCTCCTTGTATTGATACGTGCCTTTATCAGCAATAACACACACTAGAAACACTGAACACACTAAAGACATTGAACACACTAGAAACACTGAACACACTAAAAACACTGAACACACTAGAAACACTGACGCGTCAGTTTTGACCGACGAAAAAACCTTGGATAGATTGAAGTTTTAGTATCAGTGTAACTCTTCCCGCCGCGAAAACCTCGGTCTTAAATTTGTTCTGAGGCATTGAAGAACTCGACACACCGAGTGATTCAACAAAGAGCTGTCAACCGAGTCTGGTCTATGGTACGCTATAGGCTCGCCTTGGAAACCTTCTAGACCTATGCTAGTGTTGATCGACTTAGAAGAAGGAAGTGCCGGCACCGGTGCATGATGGCACATCTTTTGATTGTATTTCCGCCGAGAAGATATGCTAAAGAACGCCAAGTTTATTCCGAGCTTCTGGCCTAGGTATGAACTCTTCGTGAGCAGTTTGCTCCGGGTATGGAAGAACTAAAATTATTTTGCTGTTATGTTGGCAGCTAAAGATGGCCGTCGAAGCTCGTGAAGGTATGTTGGGCCTCAGTCAAAGACCAGAACAACAAATAAGAGACGAAGCTAGGAAGTTTAAGAAAGTGCTGATGATTCAGGCTAGGAGGTCTTTATCATCCTGGATACACCTTACCTGCACTGTTCACTCAGATTGGTCAAAGTCAGGAGACTGGAAGACAAGCAAGTACAGTGAGGATTCGGATCACGATGCAGTAAAGATAATCGGTAGTATGTCGGAAAATGGGATCCAGTGAAAACGTTACCAGTATGTAGATAATCATGCCCTTCTCTACGACATGCATATTGAAACACCAACCAAAGAATTCAAAGAATGCATAGTGGCATCATTATAGTAGTTCAGAACAGAAACCCAAGTTCGGCCTGGGATTACGGATTATGATGGCAGAACCGTGAACACATGGAAGACAGCGAAGGAAATGAGTGTGGATCTCGATACCCAAGGGCACAGGACGCAGCATGATACGAAATCCTTGCGATAGACAAGGATCAATAGAGCTGAAAGAGTGCGATGTCCTGGACCGTACCCATCCCGTGACATGTCCTCCAAAGATCCATAATCCTATCCGGTCTTTCCGCCGAGTTCGCGTTCAACTCTGGCCAATTCCTGAGTGTGCGGATGTGTCCAAATCGCGTCGGCAGCGGTGTTTTCGATGGGTGGAAGAGGCCTGCGGGGGACGCCACCATACCCATGTAACTTCTCCAGAAGGAACTTTGTACCAGAGATGGATGTTTTCGCTATGGTATAGTCGGCACGTGCTATAACGCCCTGCAAACGCTGAGCCTCGGGGAGGAAAGACAAGTCCTTCCGAGCTGCCTCTGAAAGCTGATAAACTTTGACAATTGTATACTAGCGCAGAAGAAAAAGGAAATCGGCTGAAGTTGAAGAGAAAATAGACATGTCGGAACTCACAGGCGCAAGGTTGGCAAGACCTGTAATGGCTCCATGACCATTGACAAATATGGAGGGCACAAGGAAGTCGGTAAACCCTCCGAGAACAAGGAAATTTGAATGAGGGTTCTTGCGCGGGTAGGTCGAGGCCCACGTAGCGCTTGACACGGTTTCGGCAATTCTTGTGAGTTTACCGACGTTGCCGCAGCTGAACTGTCATTAACGGGGCGAAGAAATGATAGAAAGCTGCTGATAACATACGTGAGTTTGACACCGACGATATTTGGGCACTCAGTCGCAAGTTCAACGATCAGGTCTGAATCTAGATCAATTCCACCACTGGCTCCCGGGTCTGGAATTATTTTAATGATGGAAAAAGACATCGTGAAACGAACGACCTACAATTGTAGATTATGACTGGGATTGGACACCTCTGAGAAACTTCTACGAAAAAGGTCTTAAGCGCTGCTCGGGTCAACGCCCCTGCGAAGTAACCGCTTGCGATGACAATGGCATAATCAGCGCCGGCTGCGGCTGCCTCATTGCCTAGTTCTATCGTCTCCCTAGTGCTTGCTGCTCCAGTGCCAACAATGATAGGAACATCGTCAAATCCTGCGTTGTCCAGTGCCTTTCGTCCTGCATGAATCAACTTGACACGCTCCGCATGCGAAAGATGAATAGCCTCCCCCATGGAACCGGCGATCACAGGAGCGACACCAGCAGCTGCGACGCGGGCAACATGGCTCTCGAAAGTAAGAATGTCTGGGTTTTCAGTATAAGTGCAGATATGCTCGGGAAAGTGATGGTAGTCTGCCTACCTAGGTCCTCGGACACTGGCAGGAAAAAGGACGGAATTGGTGCATAAATGCCAGGCTTAAGAGGGCGATAGACGGATGCAGCACCATTTATTCCGTTCACAGCCATGAATAAGGCAGGGGGGTATCGATGGGGTTCAACATCCTGTTTTTGCCCAACACTCAGGTATATAAATGGTGCAGAGAGGGGTTGAGGTGTTTCGTCGGTCCCCAACGGCCCGAGCTCCGTGAACACCTCTACCCGGACCGTCCCGGATCTTTATCCTGCCTACATTCCCATCTGCACTTGGCGTTCGCCCGCCAGCGAACCCAGAAGTCGCTCTTTACGCGTCAGTCGACTGAAAGGCCCATATCAAAGACTTGTACTTCACTCGCATCTTCAGTTCCGCGAACTTTGAAAGCGCTTACAGTTTCCAGCCATACCGAGCACTGAGCGGAACTGGATGACGACAATGATCTCGGTGTCACCTGCTGAGAACGTATCTTGAGGAAGACTCGTGTTGTATCACGCGTTAAATTGAGATAACATGCTCATCGTACACATGAGAGAGTTGGTGTACGCCCAGACTCAAAACCTTGTTTAATATTAACATCATGGCAAGTGGAGCATTGTTGGATTGGGCCATCTGAGAACTATAGCGAGTCAAAAGGCAGCAAGATTATCGCTGTTGAAAGTTTGAACATTCTAAAACTTCTGAAGCTTGAAGACTTGGGCCTTACAAGAGTGATGCGTTCCAAGGGAGAAGAATTGATAGACAAAACAATATTTGCAATGGTCTACAGCCCTTAAAACCTAGATCGCGCAAGACTACTTTGAGATCTGGACAAATACCCCTCGAGTTATCTCGCGATATTGAGAGGTGAAGAGAAAAACCTGTATTAGGTATCCACAATGTCAAGCCTTTTGATAACCTCTCTCTCCCATTCGGTCCAGCCTTCTTCGTCGATGTCACCCGGTTCGGCAGAGGCCCGTTGGAATATATCCCATGGTACACATCCCAATTCCCCTTCCCCTGTTGGTTCCAATGCGAAACGACCCTGGCGGGAACGCGTTAGCGTGACAACATGACCAGCGGACCCCAGTGAATGTGCCAAATCATGCACTATAGATCGAACATATGTGCCTCCAGAAACTCTCATCTTCAAAACAAATGCAGTCGGGATGTCGGCCACCACGGCCGGATCGAGATCATCTCTAACAGACACATCGCTTTCTGCCCCTTTCAGCGCAGTTTCCATTGCCTTTTTTTCCTCCTCGGAGAACACTTTTTCGGGCCAACGATACAAATGGTCGGTACCCAACCATTCAACGAGCTCAAGGGAATGCACAGTCACTTTGCGGGATTCGATCGGCCGTGGAAGCGGAATGCCTTTTCGAGCGTATTCGTAGAGAGGTCTTCCATCCATTTTCAGAGCCGAAAAACTGTTCACTAAGTTGTTAAGGAGGAATCTTGGGAATGGAGGTCACGAACATGGGAGGGGTCTGTTGAATCTCCCCAGAAAATTGAGCCAGGGCCGACTCCACCTTTTCACGCGTTACATGTTGCCATGGAGCAGTGCGAACGCGAGCGCCTTCACTATCATATGTATCTGTTTCACAACCAAGCAAGCAAGTTGTACGATATTCCTGATAAAAATAAACTATTTGACTTGCACTTTTAAAACATGGCTCACTTTTGTACAGTCCAAGAATTCAGACAATTTTTTTGTCCCTTTTCCAACACCCACCACTACAAAAATTGTTCTTATGAGACTAGGTCCAGGTTAGAGTCTTCCTCACCTAAAACTCCCTCTGCTAAGGGATCAAGAGTTCCCCCCTGTCCAATTTTGACACCTCCCCGAATGTGTTTGCGCGTTGGTTTTTGCCCCTTTGACTTCTCTAATTTACTCGCTTCAACGAAAAGACGTGATTGAGAAATGAGAATCTTGACATCATTGATGACAGACATGCTCGTTGGGCCAGACGGCTTTGCAAGCCCAAAGAGACCGGACACTGGCAACGAAGAAAAAGAAATTTTAGGCATGACAAACGAAGAAAGTGATCCCGGGACCCAATGGCAAGAATGAGCGTGAATGAAGTCAGATCAAAAGCCACAGTTGCAGACGGAAGTACTGTTACACGTGATCGGATTTGGACGACAGTACTAGAGTTTCTCTTGAGAGTGGTGCATAAACTTCGCCTGGAACTCCTCAATCGGATAGCATATACACATGCTACGGAGGAACAACACAGCCGGATGTGTCCACGTTTACTGTGGCCCTGATTGCTTGATCGATTTGTTCACGCCGGCATGGGTCACCAAGTTTTTTGACATTCCTAGCCACGGCACTCACACCATGCTTACCACAACAAATGGCTGGTACTAATACCTGGACCCTTCGTTCCAATGTCTACTTGGGCGAAACGAACTCGGGTTTTACTGGGACAGTCAGTTCGATGGAACGGCAGACACCCTCCAGCCGACACTCATCGAAAATCAATCTCAATGCCTCCAACAAGAATTTTGATCACGAAAACATATCCTAAACCTGAATTGCATTGAAGCAGCAGTTTCCCTTACTTGGAGCTCGTTTGGATGTATCAGGAGATGGAGATCTGGTATCCTTCGCTGTTGCTGAAGACCACCTGAGTCACATCGGTCCCGGTGAAATGAGTTTCAACCACGTTTCATCTTCGATGGATGCATATATATACGGCGTAGTACTGCTATCCAACGGATTGCTCGCCCTTGTCATTCTCACCCGGGTCGATCAGACGAATTTTGTTGATATCTTTATCCACGGTTGCCCATCTCATTACAGATGGCATGAGCAATTCTAGTATTCTGTGCTTATTCCTAGACATCCTGACGTCTTTGCCCAATGACAAGCAGTGGGGCTTGAGGCAAAGGCTTGCATTGGCGCCACCATCAAATGCGTTGATACTGGGTTCGGCTAAGGTGGCGTCTAACCATGAGCCGAATAGTATCTAGTGTTCATTCCTCAAAGATGAATGTGCGTCGAATACTCGGTTTATGAAAATGAAGTTTACTCTCCTTTAGGGCGGCCACACTTTACCCAGAAAATTTACAGATTGTACTCAGTATGCTCCTGCTCACTCTGGACTTTAAAGGATTGTTTCTGATCCGGAGGTAAACACGCATACCAGAACTGTCGTACCCGTGGAATTACTTGGGGACGTGCGCTTCCTGCTCTTGCTCAAGTCGCTCTGGCGCGTGTCCTCTGTCGGAGAAACATGCGAGGCGAAATGAGCGAGCAGCAGTGGAACTTTAAAGGACGGGAGCCAACAGTGACTGGAGGACCAATGAACCTACGTCTATTTCTAGATCGTGAATGGTACCAAGCCGACTACTTAATGTCATCGGGTTCTACCACTATAAATTACCATTCATGCCATTGGGATCTGCTGCAAACCTGGCCCCCGGTGACAGCTTTCCCAGTTTTGGGGAACTTCTGTCTCCGCCTCCGTTTGTTTATAGGTGTGGCATCATTGAATAAGAAGCAAGCCAGAGGTTACTTGAAACATCCTCTGCTTATTTATGTTGCTGGAACCCGTTCGACATCTGACATCCAAAAGTAAGTTCAGACAGGTTGGTCAAAATTGGAGGGAGAGAAACAAAGAGATAACCACCTACATTCTCATGGACGGTTTATATCCACGACGGTTCAAGCATGGAAGATGTGCGCCAGTTCTTATAATCGTCATTCTTCTTTATATATTGATCATCGAGATCTAGATAGACAGCAAGTTCCTGCCTCGTTCCTTCTCCCTTACCACTGGAAACGGTACCTCTGCTCTGCAACTCTTGCATAATTCGAGCGTGAGGTTACGAATTGTATCTCGGTGCAACCACCATGCAAAAGAAGCTTCACATGTCCGTTTTCTGGGATCAAAATGTTTACTTGAAGGAATAGTTAGACACTATCCAGGAGGCCAGTTTTATCCTGGGTATAGGATCCCCGAGCATGTTCAAGCTTGCCTGTGACAACAGTAACAAAAGAACATAAAGATGATCTGTTTCATTCTACAACAGGTAAATCACATTACAATTGTGGTATTTTCCCACCTTCCTCCACAAATACATCGGATAGCCCACTTCTTTTCCCAAGCGCGCCAAGGCAAAGAAACACTGCCCCCAGTACTAAGATCATCGGCTAAAACAGTCTTTCCTCCACATTGAGAGCATGTCATACTTGCGGTGACACCAGCAAATAACTTTTTGGAGATAACATCCTTATCCGTGTCCTTCTTAGGCGAGACAGACAAGTTGCCTAGTCCATCGACGAAGTCATGCGGCCTGATAAAAAGTGTGGCTTTAGTTAGGATGGAGGGCTGAGTCACGCTGTGGATGGTTTTTGAGAGAAGCTGATGCATATCAGACGTTGGTTGGCACGATACCAATGCCCTTCGACAACTCTCGCCTAAATGTGATGAAGTCAGAGCGCACATCAAAAGATGGAAAAAAACTCGACGGACGCTCAAAGGATCGGACTTCCTGACGAGTCTGTTCCAGAATAGTAATCAAGGCTGAGATATCTATACCGGAATTGTTTATCAAATCCACAGTAATGTCACGGGCAATCTGAGCGGTCTCCCCCCGCGCAGTCAGAGACTTGATGTAGGCGCAGAACCTCTGTACATGGAACAAGGCAATCACAAAGTTGTCCAGGAAAAATGGATGACATATGAGTAAGAGGAGGGGAGCGTCCAGAGGCGGTGCTGATATGGTATTGTCAGACTACAAGGAATGAGGAGAAGAGACAGGGCATACATGGACTTGACATAGATACGTCTCCATCAGTTCTGTTCTCGGCGTCGTTTTCCAATTTGGAAGAAATGACACACTCCTTAAGCAGACTTTCCGTGAAAGATGTAATCCAAGTCGACAGGCCGATCAATTGCCACACAGCATCTACCAGGTATCAAATCAAATCCGAGCATTTAGGCAAGATCTTCAATACCTAGATCATACGTATCCCCGTCTTTGCAATCCTCGAAAGCCTGATTACACGCAACGAGGGAGCAAGCCTCCTGGGCAACTTTCCAACGTGCAGTCAGGTCCTTAGTGGAGTTCTTGACAGCCAACGCCCGTTCTCTGTAGATCGCTATCACTGCCCCAAGTATTCCTAGGGTCGATGAATGCGAAAAATCCGACGACTGGTCATCTAAGATTTTATCAGCCTGATATATGGTTTCCACAGTGTCACCAAAGGGTGTCGATGAAAGAGAGAGTAGGTGCCCAATGTCCGTTGGAGCCCTGCCTGAAATGATGCTGTCTGCAAGGAAAGGAGCGAGGGGAAGGCGGCGATGTTCTTGAAACGTCGTGAGCAAGGAAGAATGAACTACAATAACACATAGCAATACCTGGCGCATCTAATAGAACGCTGATCTGAGGCACTGATTGAACTAAAGTCCGCGAGGGCCACAACAGAGAAGAGATCGCGACCAAGGCGACCCCGTTGGGCGACAAGACAGCATTAAGAGGGACTGTGCAATATGATGAGAAAGGTCACATTGAGGGCTCCATAAGTCTTACTATCTTGGGCCAACCTCGTAACATCACAGAGGATAGGTGAGGTGTTGTATTCCTCATGATCCGTCAGGTCCGCGCTGATCAACATGAGCGACGAAGAGTGCAGAGCAACAGTGAGACATACAGATTCAACACCTTTGTGCTCCCTATCGGCGCTCTTCGGATATTTGTGTGAGCAGGCGGTAACGATCCAGAAGTATCCAAAATTCCAGCGAAAATGATATCTTGTTGACCTAAATGGGGTCGTACAGGTGGTGACAAGACATAGGCCACTATACGCGGCGTGAAAGAACGAGAAGCAGTCTTTTGAATTTTCTGTGACGAAGTATGAGTTAATCACAGATAGAAACTACCCCTAAGCATACCCAAGCGCGCCCGAGAGGAACTGGGCCGGGAGTGGACAATCTAGTGATAGAGTGTGAGATTAATTCTGACTTTGGAGGGGAATCATCTAAAGGAAAAGTTAGAAGACGTAATGTGAACAGAGGGCAATTTACAATTCTCGAAGTCAAGGTAGGAAGATACAAGATAGAATAATGGCCTTTCATTTGCCTTGCGTGGTGAGGGAGGAGGATCGAGTGAAGGCGGTAAACATATGAAGTCAAGCCCAACAAGGGTTTTGCCACATCCAAGTATCGGTTGTAAGGGTTCAACACTCAAACCTACTCAAAATAAGCACCAAGAAGAGCTATGGGAGAATAAGAGCACACCAAACCGTTCTCCGTTATATAAGAACTGTACTTCGAAGAGATTGATGATCGATTCTTCGCCCCAGTTCTCCCATTCCATTGGACACAGCTCTGGAGGCAATGGTGGTTTCGTCCGCTCTGGAAGGCTGGGGCCAATTGTGTTGTAGTGGGAAGTATTGTTTACTGGTGGTGGGACGTAGTGAGATCTCATTGCGATCAGCACCGAGGCTTCTGCACATATAGGTTGGTCAATAATCCCTTCCAATCAGGTAACAATAATCCACACCATTGTAGCCGAGGCCAATTGCAGCCTTGAAGCATTGTTTGATGCCTGTGGAGGTGGAATCTGCAGAAAGCATTTGCCCTTCGCCGGTCACTGCAGGCTGAGCAGTCGAACAAGTGAGGAATCTGATTGATTGCACGTATTGGCGGAAATAGCAGACAGTGATGTTTTGATTCTGGTTCACAAGCAGAAGCGTGGGATCAGACACTGGAGGACGTGGCCCACGCGGAGGCAGACGTGTAGCTGAACCTGGGGTGGTTCCTGACACCCACTAAGAGAAAAATTTAGATAACATATGCAGGCGACGATTCGTATAATCACCTCACGGGGCTGTCCAAGCCAGCTCACAGCCACAGGAGCGGCACCATGGACGATGGGCCATGACTCTCGAATAGACCAGTTGTCAATCTGCGGGCCCCGAGCCCACAGAACGCCTATTCCCTCGACATTACGACCTGGAAAGTAGGCGAATAACCAGTCGTCGTTAGGGGCCACAGATATCAAGCTGGGAGGGCAATATGACGTTGGCGCGGAGACAACATGTGTTGGGGGTGAGATAATGAATTGTTTGGACGATGAAAAATGTCGCGCAGTAATGAGAGGCTGGACAGGGTGTGCGCAGAATATTACGGAAGACTGGGACCATTCCAAGGGTCTGCAACGGACCAATAATGAGTAAACAAGTCGACATCGAGGATAGATTTACAACGAACCTGAGAAACCGTTCGGCGAGAGGCTGAAAGTCCCACCAACCAGCTTGCCAACTTTTGTTCTCCCTAGCTTTGCCTTTCTGCGGGGACATAGAAATGGCCTTGCCATCGTGTAACATGATGGCGAGCGGATAGAGGTATTAGTGGCTGTGCTGCTTTTGATCATCTTGTCTTCAATGTCGACGCGACAGCTTTCGCGGCCATTCGGCGGCTATCCTACTCAAATATTGGTACAATTCTTCGCGGATCGCGTATTAGTACTTGTTACACAATTGGGCAAAGTCGGGACTCTGGTATTGATGATGTTTTTACTGCGGCAACACCGTCTGACACAACATATCCAAAGATCCAAGCATCGATACCGGACACTGCTCCATTATTACCTGCTCCAGCGCCAGACCTGCAATATCCAAACCAACAGCCGTTGCCTCCCCCATCACCCGCAATCCAATTGACACCTCTATTAGGAAGCAGTCCGTCAGAGTACATCCACACATTGCACTCTCTTTATGCCAGTCAGATCGCTACTATCGTATGGACGCAAGCCGCTCTGAGGGCAATGGAGACCTCCAGACGCAATGTGGTGGTCGGCCTCGCACTGAAGAAGTTTGATGGGTCCGACGATGAGGGAGTGACTGAGCGGGATAAGAAACTGTTCCAAGGCGTCATGTCCGCTCTTCACGAGCTGCTCAAATAAAATTTAAATCTCGCATAATCCAGGACAGTCTACGTTGTTGATACATCGAAGACGCGGCATTATAAAAGCTTCTGAAAGGAGATGGAGACCCCTGGGTGCTTAGGATTGTGTTTGGAAGTACATTACAGATTACGCGGTATTTTCCAGGGGGAAGAGATGCTCTTTCCTGCGTTCCTGTTGTTGTGCCCATTTCCACTGTAATAGAGCGGACAAGCGTTCTCCTTGGAGAAGAGCGGTCCTTGGATGCGTCTCGTAAAGATAATAGGCAAGGAAGCCTGTGAAAATGCCAAGAAAGGGGTCGAGCGTACTGAGGACATGTGAGTAAGGACATGATAAGAAAGAAAGAGACACACCGAGACAAGAGCACAGGAGGAGCCATGGCTGTCACTGGAAAACGCAGTAACGGAGCGCTTCGGAATTCGGAATTCGGATCGGACTCGCCAAAAAAGTTTCGACAAAAAACATTAGTTCTCAAAAATTCTTGCAGCAAAACTCTCGATTATCCACTGACATATTCGAGTCTTCTCCTGGACTACGTTACCACCCACTATCTCCCCATGTCAGCTGCTCTGGATCGCCAAATCCGTCCTATCTATGGTCCGTGAACGCGTCTCACCCCATAGCATGCGTCCGCTGACTTCTCGGTAGACGCCCTCGACACGGGGTCGAACAAGTCAGCAATAGTCTCCTGCACAAAGTTGCTCAAGAAAAATCCCAATAATGTTCTCATCAAGGTAGCCATAATCACACGTCATGCTCGTCACCTCCTTAATATTTTAGCATAGGCCTTGAAAGCTCTCGCCCTGGTCAGGTCTCAAAAAATTGAGGAATCTTTGGTTCTTTGTGACGAGGTGCTCGAATCAAAGCCGACGGATGATGCTGTTCTATCGGCTATGATGCACGTCCTAAGAGGGTTAGGTCGACGTACGCATACTAATATGATCATCTACCGTTTTGGTTGCTGAAAATCACCTAGACAATGATATGGTTCTCATGTTTGAGGAGGCTTATAAACAGCAACCATTAAACGAGGAACTCGGTGCTCAAACGTTCTTCGCGAATGTTCGTGCTGGTCATTGGAAATCCGCGCAACAGGTCAGGTTCTTTCTCAGACTTGGTTCATAATCCCTGACTTTTTTTTGTGAACCTAGATTGCTACCAAGATGCATAAGCAATTCCAGGAGGATCGATATCTCTACTGGAGCGTGATGAGTGCCGTTCTTCAAGTGCGTCTCAGTAATTCTTGTCGCATAAGCAGGTTTGACCTCTATTATTAGGCAAACGACCCCACTACCCCCCCAGCCATGAGGACGATATTGTACAAGCTCGCTCATAGGATTATAACGTCCTCTCCAACGCCTTATCAAAGTAATGACCGCTTCCACCTTCATCTGTCCATATTGCGAGAGCTTGAGCTCTATGATGATGCCCACAAACTTCTCGACAGTGATATTGGCAGGGCAATTTGCTCAACAAGCCTGTCGTGTAATGAGATTAGGCGGGATATATGGCGGAAGCGAGGTATGATACTTGATGAGGGTAAACTTGCTACTCAACGCATCTTGGACAAGCAGTAAGTCTTGTGGTTTATCCCATTTGAAAAGGTAATGAAACTCCATAAAGCGACCGCAACTGGCTGGAGTTCCTTTCTATTCTGGACGCAACCTTCTCATATTTCTCGTCTTCCGTGGAATCATCCCCTTCTCGCCGAGAAGGCCTAGAACAAGTAGAGAAAACCCAAGAGCTTTTTACCCGCATAGCAGAGGAGGATGGATCAAAAGATCGGTCTGCGGCGCTTGCCCTACTAGAACTAGAAAAGCGCGCACGTAATCATGGGATTTCCAAGGGTATGCCTTTCCATTTTTTCCTGCTTGTATATGCAGTGTCCTTATCAAAAGTTTCAAGATTCGGATCGATTGGTTACTCTGATGCAGGATTATTTCACTCGAGTTGGAGACAAGGCGTGTTGTTTTGAGGATCTAAAGCCTTATCTTGCACTAGAAGAGAATGAAATGACTGGGTGGACATCCTTTTTGCAGGCAGTATCGCGGTCTTTCGTAAGCTTGTTAAGTCCTCTGAGTCTTTAGATCCTGACCGGTCAACTCTAGGCTACTCCTCAAGAGTTGCAGCGCCTAATCAATTCCCACAAGCTGTTGCGATACAATCTTACCCAGTCCGAGTTGAGCGTTGAAGCGGAAACAGCTCGTGTGACTCTCTACATAGAACAATACTTAGAGGGTCTCAAACTGGGGTTGAACCTGCCATCTACCGAACTTCAATATGCGGATGATCTCGCTCTGTTAGCTGCCAACACCTTTGTCACCCTTTGGGGATTGACATCCGATGAGAAATATCTTCTTAATGCGGTGACGCTTCTTGAGTTTGCTTTGACGAAAAGCCAGCAGTCATTCCAAGCGCGGTTGACCCTCATTCGCCTATATCGCTTGCTTGGTAAGGGTGCTATGCGATGATCTGTCTCCTATCAACTAACGTTCCTTGTCTTGGCAGGCGCGCCCTCACTTTCGTTGGAACACTATCGCGCTATGGGTGTCAAGCAGGTTCAAAATGACACGCTTTCTCATTTCCTTCTCTCTCGCGCTTCTACTTTCTCGTTAGCTTCGACTGGCGACCTGACACTAGCAACGGAATGTTTGGAATCAACCCAGATATACCTCAGTAATTCGCAAGAGGTAATGTACCATACCTCCAACTTTTATCAACACTGATTAATGTCTTCAGACGGCTGATTTTGTCGTCCGAGCCTTTCAAGCAGAAAGATATTCTCAGGTAATGATTTGTGCCTGACTTCTCCTTCGACTGTCTGACTCCCCTAGATACCCGAATTCATAATTTTCGAGGAACGGCTTGATAACTCCCTCCAACGTGATATCGTGAAAATGGAACACCTTCGAATGCGTCTTACTCATGAGCAGATCACCTCAGATGTCATTGACATGGAGCTCATCGAGCTGAAGTTCATCTTTGACCGTAGTACGTATGCTCTCATTGTTCCCCCGAGATAGTCCTTGTAATCCATACCAATGACAGCACATCATGACAATCGAGATTTCGAAATCATGTCCAACTACCAACCCAAAATTTCGAGCGATGTTTTTTCACAAACCAATCTTCTGGGAAAGAATGAGTCGGTAGGTTCTATTTATTGGTCTCTTTTCTCTTCTACAGTTTATATTTGCGGTTTCTAGCATGGATGGCTCAGAACATTCTTGAAGGTGTACATTCAGGCTTTCCAACAAGGCAGTGATCTTGATGATTCAGTGGAAGAGAAACTCTTGATTGGGGACCGCCCTAAACAAAGTTTTGGCTCTGACAGTCGCCCTCCTCTGAGGCAACGTCTTGCTGAAGCATTGAGTAAGGAAGAACTTGCCGAGGTACTTATTTTTGAAGCTTTAGTCCCTGCTCTGCAGTCTCATGTTCGCAACAGCTGACTCAAGATGAATTGCACTTTATCCAATACGCGCGTGCTCTGGCCGAGTGGCTAGAACCTTACCATGACTATACTCGCCCACCGCCCAGTGTAGTCCTTGCCGAAGCAGCAAAACAGACGGAGCTCAAAACCGGTTACCCCCTTAAAGGTGTCGATCTCGCGGTGTTAGAAAGGTCGTCTTCTCCCTCGAAGAAAGACGAGGAACCTCCAGCCGTTACTCAGTCTCCTGAGCAGGTAGTTCGGTTCTTTGAAAGTGAGTTTTACGAAAGCTTCCAGCAGACTTGGAATTTACTTCGTTGCTCAGCTCTGAAAGAGCGCTTCGCTGAGTCACAAAAAAATAGCTCACCGGTTGAGAGCCTTCACATCGCAACACTTGTACAAGAGGTGAGAGACATGTAAGTCTTTAGATCTGAGATATTGATTAGTGTTTCAAGGCTCTTCTTCTTTTCATTGTTGAAACTCTACGCTTCAAGTCTGCAGCAGTTGTGAAGGCAAACAAATTTGGCGCTGTATGTTGTCAAGCTATTATTGAGTACTTCATATTGACCAGTTATTCAGCTCGTTGCAAGCTTTAAATCGATACGATCTGATGCTATCACAGTTTTGCGAGATATATCGACCGAATTAGTGAAGCAAAGCGAGGCTGTCGCAAAGGCGGAAAGTCGCAAAGCTTTTGTTGATGCATGTGCGATTGTGATTGCTCGGGGAGTGAGTGTAACCACAACCTACAAGAAATAACACTAAGTGCAGCCTTAGATTGATACCGACTTCACATTGAATGTTGCCAAAAAGGTCACCGATGCCCGTAAAAAGGTTATCGAAGGTGTAGGCAAAGGTCTTGAACGGGTGTGTTCGGCATACGCCAATTAGGACTCCTTCATTCCATTAACGGGCTATTCAACCCCTACTCACATATCATACATTCATTTCTCTGCATATGTATACACATTAGCATTCAAGCAACAAGATCAGCCATCTCCGCTCAATATGAATTATTTGTCTTGGAGAACAGGCTGCCCATTGCCCAATAATAGACATGCAACAACGCAAAATGAGCCGAGAGTGGCAAGCACAAGGAGACTTATTATATTAAATAGACAGGTTGAAGTGAGAATCATCAATGGTGCTGAAGACATGACCGTCATCCATAAGATGATCGAGCGCATCACTGTACATCCCGTCAGTGATATTCAAACCATATGCACATGATTAGAGACCAAGACCTTATTTTTTGCGCATCCCCATCGGACCCCACTGCTCGAGCAATGGCTGAGACATGTACACCTTCTTCACTCAAAGGTTGTGATGCAATGAAACGCACGATCTTTTGTTGTAAAGGAGGAAGATGCGTATATTGGTCAGAAATTTTAGAAGCCTGACCCGTATAGGCAGAAACAGAGCCTTTTGAAGCCGATGCCCTAGTTGGAGGCGCAGAAGACTAAAAAAACATTGGTGTAGGAAGCGCCGAAGCCCGAGGAGAAAGAGCTCACGAATCCTCTATCTGCCATAATAGTCACAGATATAGCTTCCAAGATGTGGAAATAGACCTCGTGAGGGTCTGTAGCGACCCGAATATGAGTAGCATTGATGTACCGTTTGTTACCAAATGTCTTGAGGGTTCCTGTAACGCGAACATACATATTCTCTCTTGATTTTTGTTAGTAAAGACAAATCATTGGAGAAAAAGAGCTCACCCTATTCCTCCCCACTTCCCAGAGTCCTCTTCGCTAGTCGAATCGACCCAGTGACGCGCCTCAATCCGGCCACTCCCGTCATCTAGCCAATACACAAAGTTTGTTGCTTGGACGTGTATTGTAATGACTTGGCTGACCACCGTAACCTAAAAATCAGTGTTAAGTATTGGCTGAACCCCTTTGAAAGACGAAACACACGTGGCCAATTTCTACATCATCAACGGTCCACTCAGCGTCTGGATGCGCTTGTGTCGCCTTGAGGAGTTGAGCAACGGTCAATGGTCGTAGGGAGAGTGAAGCTTCTCTGTTCTGAGGAATGAGAGTCTTCAAATGATGCATTTAATAGAGAAAAAAGACATACGCGTCCTGCACCAGGACTGCTGGTCGAGGAATAAGGAGAGCCTCCTTGAAGGAAACCTCCACCACCTCCATAATCATTAACTGTTGTTCAAACTCAGAGTCAAGTGATGCCTTTAGTGTTGAAAGACTTACAGTGACTCATTGGCTTGTCGATGATTGGTCTCAAGAGAAGTTAGTGGGTGTCACGGACGCGTGACAGGCGCGTCCACCAATAGATGATGTCACATCGACAATCGATCAACTTGCTACGTACTCAGTACTCAACGTTCAACGTTCAACTCCCACTGACTATATTGACGACCAGAATGGGGTGGTATGCCCCACGAAACCCAGGTAAGGATAGCCGATTATCTTTATTTATGCACTTGTCACCCAGCTTTTGAGACTATCTCGATTTCATCCGCCACACCACTGTATGTCAAATCATTAAGGCAGATCGCATACATTCCACGGCTCCCTTTAAAATTGAGGGAAATGAATTTAAAAAGGTAATGTAAACCTATGGTCTAGTCCTATTTCCCTCATGATTGTCAGATCATCCTTCTTGGAAACCTTAGTATTCGCCAAAACAGTGCTAAGTACACCGATTTTGATCTTGATGATGGAACAGGAATTATTGTTGTCCGTCTATGGGACAGAAACAATGACATTGATTTCAACAAGACTTGGGATCAATTTGTGTGAGTTTCTATTGCCATTTACTTATTATCGCATTTGATCCAAGCATTTAAACAAGGGCCTCTCCATATACTCGAGTTATCGGTGAAGTCGACAATTGGAACAACTCGAATCGTGTTACAGCTACAAAGATTGAACTTGCCTGCAGTCCTTATGAACCTTACCACCACATATTGCAGGCTATCCATGACACAATTGTCTACGAAAGAGGTCATCCAGTAAGCACAATTCGAGGCCTCTTGAATTTGATCACAGCTACAACTCTCCTCAGGGATATCAGCAGGTCATACTAAGTTCTGAGTATAAGGAAAGTGCACCTGACGATATCTCGGGGCTTTTTGATTCCACACTTCCTTCCCAAGTCACTCCAACTCAAACATCAAATTTTGGGGCTCTGTCGTCGATCTGGAAAGGCAAGGATAAGGCCAAGTACGATGATTCCCCTCTACCTCCAAGGCATCCTGGGTCAAGTCGAGAGAACTTTCGTGACTCTAGACACATCGAAGATGGCTCAGGAAACACTGGAGTGCGATCCTCTTCTACGTCGTCTCCGCCATCATCCCCTCTTGTGCCTACTTGTTTGGAAAATCTTGACACACATAAACTGTATTCTCGTTTACCGTCTCTCGACCGTGACATCTTAAATTATATCTCTTCCACAAAAGCGAATGCTGGAAGTCAGGATTCTTGGAAGGGAGTCTACTTGCCAATGGTAGTCGCGGCTGTATCGTCCCTCCGCACCGACCTCCTTACAAGGGAAGAGTTTACGTTCGTCATTTGTATTGTTTCAATTCAAGTAAACTGATAACTGACTTTATCAAATCAGGGAATCTCTCGAGAGGTTAATTAAGGAGGGTTTTGTTTTCCCTTCCATTGATGACGATCATTATGACATCACTCTTTCTCCAGCTTAGTAGTATAGTGACTGTCTATTACATGGAATATATCCCTAAATCCTGATCTATTGCCTTCAGAAGTGAATGGGTGTACGGCATGACCATGATGCTAATAAAGGCGAGACTTAGAGTATAATATTTGATAGATTTTATTTATTTGAATAAATTTAATTAAATCAATTAAATTAAATTAATAAAATTAAAAGTAAGTATGTTGATTCCATAATGTGGGTTCAGTTAACCCTCACGATGTCCAAAATCATTCAAGTAGCATCAAACTGGCCCGGATTCTCAAGACTCTCTTATCTGATGATTTTGTTCGCGTTTTTTGCTCCTTTATGCGATAAGAATGATGATATTTAATAGATTAACAACTAATCAAACATTCTGGCAATTAACAGTGGCGATTCTTACAGCTCCATCGGGTTTGAGCTTCTAAAGAATGCCAGTGACTACAAATCCACTGCTCAGGATCCTTTAGGACTTCCATTCCCTGGTCTGACCTGGAACGAAGAGGGTCTCCCCAATTGGGTCGGACATCTCATTACTAAATATGTTCCACGTCCCAGGTTCATCGCTGAGAAAAAAGCAACACAAGACCCAGAGTACTTGAAACGTCCTATGCTTGTATATGATTGTGCCATTGGAGGAGACACTATTGCTGGGGTGCAGCGTCAGATACATCGTTTTCTCCCCAGTGTCGGCCAAAGACCAGACTGGGCTCTCTGGTCTCCTGCCAGTTCCTTGTTCAGTAGGTCACCTTCGAGTGTTCAAAGACTAAAGCTTGTTTCGTTGACGCTAAGTGTCTAGTTACTTGGGTGGGCATTAACGATTGCAGGTTCTGCCAGTGGTTTTTCATCTGATAAGACTTCTCTCTCGGTACTAAAGGGTCGTTTTCAGCTATACAAGAGAGCATAAAGGAAGCATGATTCGTCTATTCGAGCTTCAAGAAGAACTCTATGGAGCAGGGGCACGTAACTTTCTCTTTATCGACGTTCCTCCTATCGACCGTAGCCCCGCTGGTAAAACCCAACAATTCAGGGAACGTCGTTAGCTAATAATGAGTATGTAGTCCCGAAGAGTCACGTATCCGTGGTCTACCAAGATTATAATGCTGAGCTCGAGGAAGCTGCAAAAGAGTTTGCCAAGCAGCATCCCGATATCACTGTCTTGCTGCATTCTTCGGCTGCTACTTTCAACCGTTTATTGGATTCGCCGGAGGAATATGGATTTTCACAATCAGACTGCCGTAAAGCTGGAGGTGCAATATGGTACGATTGGTTGCATCCGACCAGCAAGGTTCATGATTATGTGGCGCGAGACTTGGGTCGATTCCTAGAGACTGTTGAACAGGGGACGGATTTGTCATAGTACTGATTGTTTGACCTCGTTCATGACGCAAAAATTTGTCTTCGTATATACATATAGGGAGGAAAGACTGACAGGGGCCGTTCCTACATATGCATAAAAGCCATACAAGTACTTGTACAGTAAGTTTTCACGTGACCAATGACATTCAAGCTTCTGGGCCTTGACTCTTGTAAGGTGAACGACTTCCTCAAGACTATCCAGTCTCTGTCGTAATCAGAGACGATCTTTTATCGTTTGTACCTTCCAGAACATTGTTCGATGTCTTCATGGTTCTCTTCATGGCTTCCCGGTTTGCCTACTCTCAATATCTCGCTCCCCTCAAGTCTTCAAGGCCGATTTTTCTCATTTTTGCTAAAGAAGTCGCTTGGACAGTTTTTAAAGCCCGGACAGTTCGATTCTCATCAGATAGATTCCAAGATAGGTTCAGGTTTTGTCCAGATAAATAACCTTCAATTGGACGATCAAGTGCGTGTTAGCCAAGATTATACGAAGTTCATATGCTGAATTTAAATCATTCTTAAGACAATCAATGCCCTAATATCAGATCTTCCTGTGTCTTTACAAGTTGGATCGATTTCATCCCTGATTGTCCGGATACCTTGGCCAAATCCCTTGTCATCGACCCTGGGTTTTTCAATCGATTCCCTTCACCTCACTTTTGTCGTTCGCCCTCCTTCATCTCTTAGCGCTAACACACCCTCAAATCTTGCAGATTCTGTTGCTTCCGTAGCGGAGTCCTTTGTTCATGATGAGCTATCTCCCCAGGAAGAAGCCACGCTATGGGAATCCTTCCACACTGACGCAACACCTAGGACTAGGGATGACCCTAGCGTTCCAGGTGGAATTTTAGCTGATCCATTTCTGTCTAACCCAGATGAACCCACGTATTCAGATTCGGATCCTGCTGGAGTTTCCATCTTTGCAACGCTCATCGAGCATTTACTCGCAAGATTTGAATTCGACGCGACCAATACGAAAGTCACCCTTGTGCACCCTGAGAATATGTGTATCACTGCATCTATCTCTGATATTCGATATCATACGGACAACAGTAGCGGGGTTTCAGCATTTCCTTCTGATACAGTGCACTTTCGTGGTCAGCAACATACAATATCAATCTCAGGATTGACCTTGTCTACACGGAACCTTCGTTCGGGAGCTCATTATTCTGAATTATACACGCCGACAGGGCACTCGCTCTCGTCAATCATCCCCCGGCGTTGCCCGCGTGACAGTCCCCAACCAATTTCTCCATCCTCTTCCTCATCATCCATGGATGAAGAAGCACAATTTGCCATGTCACAATCTTTGGCCTTTCTGCCCCCTAAGCAACCTTCATCTAGTAGCTCAGCTGCCAGCAGCATGTACCAAAGCGCCATCTCCACTGCCCCAACTTACACAGAAAGAGAGGATGACATTGTAGCGGAAAAAAGTTGGAGTAGGACTCCTTCCCTGGTTGCCCAGCCGGTAGACTCACCCAAGACACCCCTACCCCCTCACAGCTATTCATTCGACCACAATGTGGAAGAGATAATGGTGTCTTTTGGCTCATCCCCACTCCTCTTCCATATCAATACCTCCTCACCGGTGTCTCCTGAAGAACCTTCGGTTCCCAGACAAGAGAGATCCAGTCGAGAGGAAGTATTACAGGCCACCATAACACTTGGAGTAATTTCTTGTGCACTTCAGGCGTGGCAAATCCGCGGTCTGCTCGACTTGACTCGCGATCTTCCATCCCACTTTCGCGAAGACAGTTCGGAGGCTTATCTCCACAAGTCCTCCTTTGACTTCAACCTGCTCACCAACCTTCGAGGCCTCGTTCTTTTGTTGCCTCTTTCCCCATCACACATGAAGACCACCAATGTGCCTTTGTTGACTGATTTCTTCAAAAGGCCTCTGGTACCTCCTGCCTTGCCGCACAGTTATGTCCGCCTATACATTGAAACAGTCGCGGCCTCATTATCCTCGATATCTGATTCAGTCGATTCTCTCTCAAAAGATGCGAAGCCGAGATCGCCGATAACCGAAGGAGTGGCGTGCACATTTACTATTGAAGATTTTTCTCTTTTCTACATCTATGGGTCACCCAATATCGTTTCATCGCACGATCTAATCGCTTCGCCACTTTTGATTACAGACCCTGATCTTGTTAGCCAATATGAATTGTACCATCGACACCCCTCAAAAGACAGCGTTGATCTCAATCTTCCCACTTTCGGACTCGTAGATTGGACAGCTGGTGACCAGTCCTCGAATGGCTTGAAGTTATCATTATGGCGCACTAAATCCACTCAGAGACGGAACACAACACATCAAAGAGATGATGCCGCTGCAAGCTCGCCCTCCGCACTTATACTCAATGCAAGGTATCGAATCACGTCGTCCGGAGATGATCTGCAAGATACATCATATGAAATTCAAATCAGATTTGTGCCTCTTCATATCTTCCTTGATCTTGGAACAGTCCTTCGTGGAGATGAATTCTCAACATTTCTTGTTAATTCCTTTGGTGGCAAAGCCTCAGTCGATCGACCGTCAATTCCAATGCCTGAAAGTGATGATTTCGATGATAATGGTGGTGATGGTGCAAAAACACCTCCGGCTTCAAGTAACTTTCGGGATGAGAGGGAGAGGGAGAGAATACGATTGGAAAACTTAGTTCTCAAAGATTTGGATCTTGACTTTGACTATGGCGTCAAGAAAAGAGATGCTTCGAGACCAACAAAGCAACGATCAAGAAAGGTGGGTTATAATATGGCTGCCTCCTTGACACGACTGAATGGCCCTAGAGCAATAAAGGGCATAATCTAAATATGAATACTTCGGTCGTATTCAGCTTGATACGCGTTCAGATACGATGCCCATCTCCCCCTAAATGCTCTCCGCGTTCGGGAGCCTTATTGGTTGATTTCCATGATGTTAGACTTTGTACATCGCCTGAGCCCTCGAAGAAGAGTGCCAGGTTCGTTAACGATTCAGCGCAGGTGAGCGAAAGCTCAGCAGGTACCAGGGAGGCATTTCTAGTGGGAGCAGGCTTTGAGCGAATGATTGTTGCATATTGCCCTGCCTCCGAATCAAAGGCCAAAACATTATTATCTATAGGATCCCTTGCGACCAGCGCCGACGACGTACTTGAGATTGTTTCGTCTCCCCTCCTTCCGCGGGTGGCCGTTACGAAATCATTCTCTTCTTCCAACGAACGCTCACAAGTGGTCGCTATTAGTATCGACATACCTTCCGTCGCCGTAGACATCACTAAATCCTTGGTAGATGGCCTTCAGTACTGGGCTGACGATGTGGCGCAGTTAATGGACAGACTTTCGTCCGAACTCACTAAGAAGGCTGAGAGCCGTGATACAAGTTTGATAGGAAGCCATTACTTTGCCAAGTCGAGGAACGAGAGCGAGAGTGCATGGGGCAAAGGCTCAGAACTTTCTCAGTCAAAAACTGTGGTGAAATTGAATGTATTAGAAGGTGGGTTACTCTTTCACGTGAAGATGACATTTTCATAATTTGTGGGCAGTTTTCATTCGAATTCTGGTCCCTCGTTCCGAAACAATGGATACTCGCCCATTCATCGTTTACTCTTCGGACATTGATCTTCTGGTAGAGCCTAACCCTGAGGGACAGGTATGGTCGTCAACCATTTTCCGCTGTAATACAGCTGTAACGATCCATCAGGACGAAATGGTTCTCACGCTTGGTGTGATGGATGTGACTATCAGAGATATGCTAACGTCCACATCGAGTCGAACATACCTTTCCCTCACGTCTCCTCGGAGTCTGGTATGTCGATGTCCTTCATTGTTCGAGCCGATTCAAAAGCCATTCTGTTAGACGTCGACTCCAAATCCCATGGTCAAGCCTTGCTTTACCTCACTGATCCTTCCAGGAACTGTTGCCAAGGAATCACGCCTCAAACTGAATCTATCGGGCTTCATGTTCACACTTTTCCCCGATCTAACGTGGATCAAAGATCTGGAGTCTTTCGTTCAATCTCCACCTGAGGTCAGTATGCTGCTGTATCGGCATGTTCCTGACCAAACAACCTTTAGACCTTTGAATCTGTTATTCCTAGTGAGAGAACCCGTATATCTCTCAGGATCCTGGACGGAGCGATTCGAGTGTTCGCCCCTAACCATCCAGGTGCCGTAGTTATTCACATTGATGATCTAGAGTTCGCGACGGATGTTATCGGAGAGTCTCCGGATTCTTCATTCTGCCTTTCTATACCTTCTCTAGCTTTGCTTGCTGTCGATGATATTTCTAATGAGGTTACTGTCGATGACTTATTTTTACGCCGCGGAGCCACTTTATGGAAGGTTAGTTGCTTGCTCAATACAGTTTCAAGGATCCAGACTTTTGTAGGCCGCCGGATTTGCTCTGATCGCTGAGATTGAAGATCTTTCTATGGTTGTTATACATACCACAGCTCATCCAGCCACTAGTGCAAGTAAATTCGACCCACAGACATTCCATCGAACTTGATGATTGTACCTCCAGATATCAATAGAGCGGTCACGTATCCAAATGCACATTGCTGCAGATTCATTGACCGCTGTGTCTGCATTCGCAAACGATGTTGGATCTGTCTTTCAACCCATCTCGGAGGAGAGGTGATTGGCAATCCGTTTACCTAGCGGTTTTGCAACATTTACTTTTAGTATACAGTCGCCTCAAAGCTCATCGAGGACCTACTTTGGTTTCCAAGGGACATACAGAGAATTCGGGTCTCATGGGTGTGCTTGAAATCTTTCTGCGTTCGTCAAGTTGGTTGACTCCTGATCTACTCGGACTAGCTTCTGTTGATGACCTCGCCTTCAAGAAAGTTCCAGAAGTAGGCCCAGCCCCTGACTTGATATACGATGATCTTCCTACAAATATGGATTACCTGGATGAATCTTTTGGGGCGGCGGCTGGACTGCGTGAACTCAGAGATGATGATTTGGATGAATTTGACGTTGAAGAGCTACAGGCTGGATACCCAGATAACACACCAAGTGGAGTAGGCGTTGTATCCAGGGTAGGAGGCGAGACGATAAGAATGCACCGCCCCGAAGGAATCAAGGTGATAGATAATCATTTTGAGATTATAACTCCTCAAACTACAGATGACGAGTATGTAATCAAATTTTCTTTTTTTTTCTTGCCTGGTTCTCAAGTCTTTTGACATAGTAATGGGGAAACTGTAATCCGACTACGCGTCAAAAACAGCAACATTACATTGCTCTTGTACAACGGATACGATTGGTTAAAGACTAGAAAAACCATTGAAGAAGAAGTCAAGGAGATGCGGCGACGCTTGGCGAAAATTAGGCAACTTGTAGCAAGTGGACAGGTCCAGGATCCTAGTACGGAAGACACGGGTGCCCTTTTATTCAATTCAATCTACATTGGACTGGACCATGATGTTGAAGGTCTCGAGCCCGGTGCGATCATTGCCGCTATCGACGAAGAACTGGAAGAGGATGTGGAAACTGGAAGTCAGAGTTCTTGGCAGTCGCTGAAGCCTCCTGTGTCCGGAAAGTCGAGAACTCGATCGGTTCGCGTTCATGGAAGATGCCTGACGCGCTCTCGTGGTCCAAGCATGGAGTTCCGTTTCTTGGGTTTCGAAGCGTCAGTGGATCATTATGTACCGGATGCGACACTACTTTCCAGGACGTTTGTCACGGTTCGGGACGCAGAAATTCTTGATCATATCAAAACTTCGACTTGGAAGAAGTTTCTAACGGAGTTACGCTCGGATTCACGGGGTAATGTTCGTGAAACAGATTCCAATATGGTGCAATTTGAAATACTAACTGTCCGACCTGTCCCTGGTCACTCCGCGACGGAGGCGAGGTTACGCGTCAGTTCATATTTTTTATTAGGAGAGCAGAACTGAGCAGTAGACTGTTTAGGCAAAAATCCTTCCTCTACGATTATATGTCGATCAAGACGCTGTCGATTTCTTAAAGAGTTTTTTCAGCTTCAAGGATCCTCATGCCACGCCAGCACCAGAATCTGGTAGTGAAGAAATTTACTTCCGTGAGTGGATACCTTCCCGAAACAAGTGACTTCCATTCAGTTTTGTAGAATCGGCTGAGATATTCCCAATCGATTTGAAACTCGACTACAAACCTCGCCGTGTTAATTATCTAGCCTTGCGGGAAGGCAGGACGATCGAGTTGATGAATTTTTTCCACTTTGATGGTGCCGAGATGACTCTGCGACATATTACTCTGGCTGGGGTTAGCGATGAAATTTTGATAGTCTAGTCCAGTCTGACCTCATTCTTTTGTTTTCCTAGGTCACTGGATGGGCCACTCTTGGTCAACTACTGAATGATCTTTGGACACCTGATGTCAAGGCTACGCAGTTGGTTGATGTTATATCTGGCGTTGCGCCGATTCGTTCGGCTGTCAACGTAGGATCTGGCGTTGCTGACCTGGTGCTCCTCCCAATTACGCAGTATAAGAAGGATGGGCGCATCGTTCGCGGTGTACAGAAAGGTGCCACAGCATTCGTTAAATCGACTGCACTGGAGGCAATCAAATTAGGTGCTCGCCTTGCCACAGGTACTCAGGTCATACTCGAGCAAGCCGAAGGAGTTTTGGGCGGTCAGTTCAATTACCCCATTACCACCGAAACGGTTTCCATTGGCACAGGAGACGATTTTACGCAGTTGGAAAACGAAGACAACGATGATCCAGATGATATGATATCCAAATACGCTCAGCAGCCCGCCGATCTCAAGGAGGGTGTGCAATCTGCATACAAGAGCCTGCAACGAAACTTTCAATCGGCAGCACAAACAATCCTCGCTGTCCCTATGGAAGTTTACGAACGTTCAGGAAGCGAGGTAACTTTGATCTAGTTCCCGAGCTTTATTGCTGATATATGTATGTTTTTCAGGGGCCTGTGCGTTCCGTTATCCGCGCTGTTCCCGTTGCGGTGCTCAAACCTATGATTGGAGCGAGCGAGGCGGTCAGCAAAACACTTTTGGGTTTGCATAATTCTCTAGATCCAGATACTCGCCACGAGTACGAGGCGAAATACAAACATCGTTGAGATCAAATTCATATCTCTCGCTCCTATAGATTACATCGCATTTGTATTATACATAGCATATACGCATCTCTCAGGTAACATATGTCGGTATCCGAATTCAGATAGCATGCAAGTCCCGCAGCGTGATCCAAATGTTAAAAGTATGAAATATTAATCAATGTCCATACCCATTGAACGACCTTCCCCTGGTACTAAGGCACTCCGTGATTTTGTAGAAACCTTGATTTTTTCTTGCACTTTGGCGGTAGAGGCAGTGGACTCAACGACCATGGGCTCGTGTAGCTTGGTAGATGCCTTGACTGTTTCCAACGATTTCTTGCGATGAGCTCTTTGTTTTCCCCGACTAAGTGCCATCCTGCAGCGAATAAACAAAGGAAGCTTATTTGAACGGCCTTACACACCTATTTTTGAAGAACGCGCGCTCTCTGCGACTTTTAATCTCTCCCACTCGCTTCATTGCCTTGACCGTCGCTTGCATGAGATCTCGATCGTAACGAACAGGTACATTTCTTCGTTTCTCAAACTCAATTGTCGAATCCTGAAAGCTAGTCAATGAAAACCTTTCAAAACTGGGAGAAACTCACAATGGTCATTTCCTTCCCTACTGCTTTTCTGAAAGCCTTAGTCCACCGCACCTTGCGAGGGTTTCGTTTCATCCTTCAAAAGGACATTTAATCGTCACCAAAGAAGGGCACACGACGCATAAGGACATACTTAAAATTCTTATGACATCTTCAGTAGACATTAGTGTCGCTGTCGAGGACGCATGGCAGGAATGACCCACTTGGAGGTGCAAAATCTAAAGACCTTTGCATCATTTCTAACGAACGCAGTGCCTGAGCGAATAATGGGAATCAATGATAAGGGCATATACAGACGGCATACCGTGACCCGGGTATACGTTGGTGGAGCAGAAATAACACTTTTCAATGCGCATTAGTGGAAATGGACGTTAACTTCGAGACGTGGTAGTGTGTTGCCAATAATTTTGGTTCACCGTGGGAATTTTATTTCCCGATCAATCCTCCAACTCCGCACACATTATTAAGCAACTCCTTTTGAATCACCGGCAAGCGTGAAGCCGAGATCTCTAAGTCCGATATGATATTTCTTAGGGTGTTAACTAAGTAGAAATACGACTTACTCATATAAAAACATTGAACTATAATATTCAGTCCGCTGCACCAATTTACCATTATTAGTAGGTAATATAATATCTCTTTTCTCTATTGATATATATTAATCATTGCCTCGATAGTGCATCCCATATAAAATCAGGTCGAGAAGGTAATGTGTGCGGACTGGATACCCTCCAACGTTCTTCCATCAACTTTCTCTGTGCACAACTATGACTGTCTCTTAATTAAGCATTCCATATCAGCTTTTGAAATTTTCATAAGAGAGCCAGCAGATAACACTTTCATAGAAAGTTGAGCTAACTGGACACATCCTTATGTGAAACTGGAAACTTGTGCCTTGCTCGGTTCCGGGCACCATCGGAACGACCGTGTTTCTTCACAAGTCAATTCATCATTTCGACGACACTAATACTCTCCTCATTCTCATGTAAAATTGCATGTTGCCGCTCTGGCTTGTGTATCTCTGCATTCGATGAGAATGCATGTATTTCTTATGAATATTGATTTTGATCTAAGCTGCTCGTTATTGGATAAGTGAACGGTGCACCCGTGTAGCCTTGAACTGACCAAGAATTACTGGCGTTGTAAGACATGATAAAGTCCTGAATGTTATTCTACAAATCGCCTTTCAGTCGGCACTAGTACGTGGTCTAACAGGAAACAACAACTTGAATAATAAGCTGGCAGTCAATAGGATAAGTATTCATAAATTCGAATTATCGCCTGAGATTCTATGATACGATTCTATCTATGTATCCGGGCTGTCTACAGCTTGCTCTCTGCCATCCAGATTTTTTCAACCCTTCCCCGGCAAATGTCGTCAACTACCTCTCCCGCTCTGACGCTGATAACGCTCAACAGAGTGTCACTTAGCCCATGCGTCGCCTCTTCTACGCCCTGTAGGTATACTCTGGGCTCAAATGGCGATGTAGCGCTGTCGGGTTTGCCGAACTTGATTGGAAGGAGCCGATAATTGCGCGAAATGTACAATGGCGCTGGGATGTGGTTCTCCTCTATTAATGGGAGAATGGGAGAATCCGGAGGAGTGGAAAGCTCTGCGCTGTCGACTTGCCGAGGATAACGCCCATTCACAGGGACGAGCTGGGCAGAGCAAGAGCCAGTATGAAGCCCGAGAGTCCTTCCGATATCAGATTCTTTCAAGAGGTTAATCCAGGAGGAACGCTGGTAGCCTGTGGCGCAGATGACTGCGTCGTATTTCACTTCAGAAATAGCGCGAGAGACCACATTCTGAGTTATTATTGAGATAGGCTTGTCAACATTTTGTGTCTTTGATCGGTCCGTCGCTAGTGAGACGGAGGAACAGAGGCTGGTGGACAAAATTGATGAATAGCATCGAATGTTGATACGAGGGTACGTTGAGCTGGCTGAACATTGACGTTTAGCTATATCGTCATCGAGTTTTTGGTTGTACATGATTTCATTTATCTAACGATGAAGATCAGTAGGTGCTTGGAAGCTGTTTCACTAAGCGCATACAATTTCGAGAGTCCGAGGATTCACGACTCCATAATTCGTTGTTCTATATTCTTTAAAGGTAGATGCTCGAGCTCGTTCCGATGACAGGTTGAACCAGACGTCCGTTGCTATTCATTTGTGTAAGCAAGCCAGAACCAAGAACGTGATACATGAGACGCGTACAAGAGGGATTAAAGATTTCATTGACCAATGGTGAATCGTCGGAGGGTTTCAAAGAGCCCTTCCGGATGATCATGTCTATTTCATGACTATATGTGCTTGGAATCGCACTCAAACGGTCGCGGATATCTAACGTGACCTCTGTGGCGGATTGGCCTGATCCAATAATAGCGATACGAAGAGGGCGATCTGGTGATGCACGGAATGACTCAAGAACAAGTTCAATAGATGTAGCATAGACCGAGCTATGTACAACGAATGGGTGTTCGGAAATGGGTGAGAGCGATTCTGGGATTCGAGCGCTACCGCCCGGAGAAATGACAACATCACCTGAAATCACGTTAAGAGACGGTTCGAGATGGCAGTTGACAGCTTACGAGCTCTAAAAACCCTTTGATCCCCCGTAACGAGGTTTCGGCAGCGGATGTCAATGGTAGAATTTTTCCGTCCTCGGCTGAGAGCAATGACCTCGTGCCCGTAAAGAATATCGATACCGTGGTTTTGGACGTATTGTGCTGCCCACGCAAGATAGTCGGCATACTCTTTGCGACTCGGTATGGTCGATCCCCTGTTGATGAAGGAGACAAGTCGATCTTGGCTGTGTAAATAAGAAAGGAAGGTGATGGGTGACTGTGGGTTGCGCAATGTGGCGAGGTCTTTCATGAAGCTTAAAAGGAACAATAGGCACTCAGTCAGACGAAATTTACAAGTTTCGGTACTAACCTAATCTGCATTCTAGCATCTGGGAGCAGCATACCAGGATGCCATCGGAACCGGTCATGTTTCTCAACGAATAGCGCTCTTTTAATCTGGGACGAACCAGGAGGCTAGGTTTTCCAACACAACGTCAGTTGTTCTACTCTTTAATATTGAACAAATTACCGTAGAGTTGCACCTTTCAACGATGGCGCCCGCAATAGCAAGGTTCGCTGGTCCAAAGCCTAAGCCAACCAGGTCGTAGACGGTAGACTCATCAATTTTCGACGAAGACATGGGGGGAAAGGCGTCAAAATGCCGAAGAGATGGTAACGGACAAGAACTCTAGATGCTAGGGGTTTTATTACAGGGTCGCAGGAGAAGCTCGGCCGGTGGTTCTAGGCGCGGCGGAACGGATGCGGTTGAAATTGCGTAATAGTAAATCCATGGAGTCAAGCTGAAGCATGGTCAACGAAGGAATTTTTGGAGGAGAGTCGACAGGTTTGATCTAATCAGATTAATTGATAACAGATTTTATCTGATATGCGTCCGATGCCCTGCCAAGGGAACTCATCGGAGCCTTTCGGAGCTAACTTGAGCCAATGCTTGCGCGGAGCTTGTCGTATCATATCAGATAAGATTGTCCCTTGCTACTTCTCCGAGTTGCCAAGGCTTCACAAAGTGCAAAAATGTTGTCCGACAACGCGCGCGCGCAGGTGTGTCAACGAAGAACTGGAACGTATCCCGATTCCCCTAACATGTTTATCCGGATCTTGTGGCATTCTTGGCCTGGTCAAAAGCTCGTGTTTCTTTGTCGTCCTGCTCAACCGACTGAGCACCTGAACCGACCTGTCTTCAATTTTCGTCCATGTCGTCCCCAGCCGTCCTGGAGGACGCTGAACGCCTCCTCCATGGCTACAGTTTCTTAGAATTGCTTGATCTTTCTGCAACTCGCCATCCGCAGGATCACGTTTATACCACAAAACATATCCTCGATCATCCTCCACGGCCTGATCGCGCTCCTCGCATCCTTCTCGCGATTTCACGCATCTTCGGTGCATATTGTGGCGCGTCAGACGTTCTCTTAGCTGTATGTACGGATAACAACGATCTACCGATTTTCGTTCGGACGACTTGGACCGATATGGACGCGTGGAATGACGTTCTCCTCGCAATTGAGCAGCAAATGCAATCCAACACCCCGATTCCACTCTCTGCGATTCGAAGTGTCCTAGATATCAACGAAAACCAGTCGCCTTGTCTAGCGATTTGCCACTTCTCTACCTCATCTCCCGACTTCTCTGCCCGATATCCTCTCACCTTTATTTACGACTCTCTAGAGAACGATCTTTCGCTTATATGTTCTACGAAGCATCTACATGTTTCAGTCTCCTCTCAACTTCTCACTCAGGTGGCCCTGACGATTACTCATGCTGAAACTTATCCTACGACTTCTATCTCGCATATCAGCTTGCCATCCGAACTCATGTCGCAATGTGAGAGGACGAGAAGCGAAGAATCCCTTGCCGCTGCCTATCCTCATCTGACTCCGATGCCCTTCGCCACCGATTACCTTACCCGTCGCTCTGTCACGCACCCCAATTCCATCGCACTGCAGTGGTATTCCGATTTATCGCCTGAAATCCCGCTTGATAGATTTAAGTCTCTTTCCTACATCTCTTTTCATCGTAGGGCTAATCAAACGGCCCGGTGGTTGCGAAAAATGGGACTCGAGACCGAGGATCGAGTCGCCGTTTGCATGGCTCGGGACGTTCTTTTTCATATTGCTATGATTGGGATCATGAGAGCTGGTGGATGTTATGTGCCGGTGCGTAACTCCGATCTTTATAGAGCCCCCATCTCATTAAACTGAAAACTTACAGATTGATCCCGACTTGCCTTCGGAAAGGAAGGCCTACATAGCAAGAGATTCAGATGCTCGGTTTGTGCTTACCACCACAGACGCCTCTCCCAAGTCCCTGTTTGGTCCTTGCACTGTATTCTTTGAGGAGACTTCGGTCCAAACAGTTATAAAGGAAGAATCGCATGATGAAGTGAACTTTGTGACTCCTGATGGGCTGGCGTTTCTTCTTTATACTTCTGGTAACAACTCTGTTTCCTTTGATTTGTTTTTAGTCTGAATCGAGATCAAAGGGACCACCGGAAACCCGAAAGGATGCTTGTTGACCCACAAGGGTTTATCCCAAGCGATCGTCGCTCTCAGCAGCACCGCAGCGGATGTTCGCATGAGCGACTTGTCTCAAGGCCGCTACTTGGCTGTTGCTTGTTCGTGGTTCTTCCTCTGATAATACTCTCCTCTCACCCAAGACATCCTATCTAGCCGTAGCGTTTGATGTTCATTTGGGGGAAACATTTGTTCCAATCGCCCTGGGGATGCCTCTGGTGAGCGCACTGCGTTCCCAGCTCCTCGAAAATCTTCCCTTCTACGTTAAAAGTCTGGGTATTACACATCTTGGAATTGTTCCCAGTCTGATGGAAGCGACTTTGGGAGCCGTCAGCGAAGAAAATGAGGGAAGGGATATGATGCTTCGGTATATTGCCAGTGGAGGCGAAAAAATTAGCGATGCCGTGAGTTAGCAAGCGATGGACTGTGACCACAAAGCTAATGTTCTGTTCAGATCTTAGACAAATGGGCAGGTCATCCGAAAGTCCGTTTGGCCAATTTTTATGGACCAAGTGAAGCGACCATAGGCTGTTGTGCACGGTATATGGATCCTGGAACCCCTCGTGCAAACATCGGCCATTGTTTTTCCAATGTTGCTGGATATGTAAGTAGAGAGCATGCCCTCCGTTGATCGAGCGGATACTAAACGTCGCTAGGTTGTCGATGCAAACCTTAATATTTTACCTCGTGGCGGCATCGGCGAGCTTATTGTCGAAGGACCCCTCGTGGGACGTGGGTATCTAGGGCAACCGGATCTCACAGAGAAAGTCTTTTTAGAGTGGCCACACAAGGGAAATTGGGCATATCGGACAGGGGACTTAGTCCGTAAGTTTTTCCCTCTTCTAGTTCGATCTCCCTTGATATGTCGTATCATCAGGAATGATGCCGGACCGCACTTTCGAGATTATAGGACGTATCGACAGTCAGATAAAGCTCAGAGGCGTTCGAATTGAATCTGAGGGCATCTCATCAATCATTCGACAGGCAGTTCAATCTCCAGGCTTCTCTCTCGACGCATCCACTATTCTAGGAAAGCATCCATCTATCGGAGCAGAACAACTAGTGTCCTTTGTCACTTGGGATACTTCAGTTCCTGTTTCTATACGAAAAACCCAAAAACCTTCCGTCATTCCGCCTCCCATTGGTTTGATGAATAGTATCAAGAACATCTGTCAAGTGGAACTTGCAAGATATATGCGACCAAGCCACATCATTCCCCTTAGTTGGCTTCCCTTGAGTTCGAATGGGAAAACAGATGTCAAAGTTCTCGCACAGATCTTCCATAACCTTGAGATTGGCTTTTTGACAGAGTCAATGGCCAATGCATCCGACAGCGAGAAAGAGAAGAGGTCAGCGACTCAGTTAGAGAAGACAGTATCCACGATCCTTGCTCGACATGCCACTGTGCCCCTTTCAATAGCTCTTCCCGAACTCAACCTCTTCGCATGCGGCCTTGACTCGATGACCGCCATCAGGTTTTCAAAGGACCTGTACGACGAATTTGGCCATCGGATTTCCGCCTTTGATATTATGTCAACGCCGACTCTTGCTGGTGTCGCTTCATTGATAGAGGAGCATTCTTCTTTGTCGCATGCAGACGATGTTGTCGATTCCTATTGTGCCCGGTTCTCATCCAAATGGTCGAGTAGGGTTCATTTGACTTACGGAATGGATTTGGTGGAGTCCATTTTGCCTCCATATGGTGTCCAAGAAGGCGTATTGTCTCGATCTGCTGACAATGATACATTATATGTGCAACATGTTATCGTATCGTGCAAGAATCACACATCCGTACTCGGCCTTCGGCAAGCCTGGCAAGTAATCATGACAAGACATTCCATCTTGAGGTATTTTTTCAAGCCAATTTTTTGTACAAAGATAGGTACTGACCCAATATGAAGAACTATCTTCTTTTTCAGCAACGAACTTGTTCAAATTATTCTCAACCCTGATAAACTTTCCCTGCCTTGGTTCGAAGAGAAAACCGATATCGGGAATGGTGGAGACTTCGTCAAGTGGTTTTTGAGTACTCGGGCCCCTGACATTGCACGAGATATCAATACGACGTTGTCCGAAACTCCAGGATTCCGGTTATTTGCCTTTGCGGCCGACAATCAAGCATACCTCGCGTTATCAATCCATCACGCTCTCTACGACGGAATATCTCTTCCGCTTCTGTTGCAAGATGTTGAGAGAGAATACTACATGACTACTCCTTTGTCCTTAGCCAGTCCTTCTGAAATTTTGGATCATATCGCTTCCATAGATCTCAACAAAGCCCGAGAGTTTTGGTTGGGTCATTTCCATGGCTTCATCTGGCCGCTAGTCTCGGTGCCTTCTCGAATTTTATGTTCGCCAGCAATTCGTTACATCTCCCGATTCAACTCGACTTTGACGTACCTCAAAGAACTATCTGCCTCTCAGAATGTCACTCTTCAAACTATCTTGACATCTGCATTCGCAGTCCTAGCTGCTACGAGAATATACCGTGCCAACGATATTTCTTTTGGGGTTCGTGCTTCATGTACAATGCGATCAGTTCTATAATATGATGTCGAGACAGATTATCCGTTCTGGTCGCCTGCTACCCATCGCGAACGCGGAAAACGCAATTTTTCCAATGGTGTCAGTCGTACCTACTCGAGTTAACTTCAATGAACCAGGCAATGTTCTCCATGACATTCAATCTCGGGCTTCTGCTATGATCGAGGTGGAACACGTTCCATTAGGCAAAGTGCAAAATTGGGTTCGACCAGGCCGAGCAGTATTCGACGTCTTGTTCTCTGTTTCCATTAAGGCCGACGACAAAAGTGACATTTGGGACGTACTCGAGAGTCAACCACCCGAGGCGGACGTGAGTTACTAGTTACCACCGTTCTTCATCTAGTGCTCATCCAACAAATAAGTACGCTCTTTCTATCGAGGTAGTCCTCGATCCTCGTCAAGATACTGCCATCGTCCAAGCGGCGTGCAAAGATGGCTATTTAGATGAAGCAGTCGTTCGAGCCCTTATGGACGACTTCGAGGCCGTCACACTGGACGCTTGTACCGGCCAACTTCTGTCCCATCTCTCTGGTATCTCGTTGTCAACAATCGAAACCCCAGAGCTCGCGGAAAACAACGTCCGTGGCGAAGATCACCTCAAATTTGTTACCGATCCTAGACTCCTCAGCGAATTGCGCCAAGTTCTGTCCGAATTTTTGGGTATAAACGAGGCGCTCTTGACCGAGAGTACATCATTTATTTCCCTTGGCCTAGATTCTATCAAGTCGGTGGGATTATCTCGTACCTTGAAAAGACTTGGATACGATATACGAGCAGAGGACATTATGAAATATGCCTCTCTACGAATGCTTACCAGCCGGCTCACATCGTCCCACACTGTCTCTGACGATTTCAACAATGACAGTGCGCTCTCGACGGCCCTGGCGAGGATTCGAAGCTTGTTCGCCGAAGACGATCTTAAATTGTCTCCAACAGACACAGTAACTTTGTTTCCAACTACTGCCCTTCAGGCGGGCATGCTTTCCCAAGTGAGTTTTTCCTTCGAGACATGGAGATACAGCGAGTTTACCAGTGGTCAAGACGATTAACTCTCATGGCTCTCTCTATCTACATGCTTTCCCTCTTCGAATTCATTCAGAAGTCGATTTTGATAGACTGGAAGAAGCCTGGATACATGCCATTGATTCGTTGGATATTCTCCGCACGTCGTTCCATCTCAATCCGGACTCGGGCGTATGGGCACAAGCCATACATTCCGTCAATGTGACCGTCTTGACGAGGGAGAACTTTGAAACGAATGAAGACTATGAATACAAACTCTCTACCTTTGTTGAATCGATAAGGCTTACGAAGGAGACTGACCTTCACATACCGCCTATATGGCTGCGACTCTTTGCCCCTCATCCCAAAGCAGTCAGTGGTGGGACACCTCGTCTCATTCTGGTCATGCATCATTCACTGTATGATGGTTTCTCCATGGACATTCTCCTAGATATGGTCCAATTGACGTACCTTATGCCAAAAGAAAAAACCTCGATACGGCCGATCCAGTTTCACAGCCTGCTTCAACATATCTTGTATCAAGAGGAACACGGAACTTCATTCTGGACTCGCGTTCTTACTGGATTCCATTCTTCACGTCTTTTGCCTCGAATGGGTGCCCAGTGCCATAATACATCTTACACAGCTTCACGAACCTTCTCCTGCGATCCTGTGTTGTTGGCAGATACTTTACGACAGTCACAGGTAACAGTCCAGTGTTTAGGGCAGGCAACATGGGGAAAGTTGATGGCTGAGCTGACTGGATCTGCGGATGTCGTCTTTGGTCATACTGTTTCGGGTCGAAGTAGCTCAGACGCAGAAGGTGTCATCGGCCCTGTTCTGGTGTGTTATCTCTTTTGCCCGTTGAACATCTATCTCACTTTTAATCAGAATACAATTCCATGTCGTGTTCGCCTCCTGAGTGGCGTCCGTAACATAGATCTTCTACGATCAATCCATAGACTTAATGTCGATGCTCTTCCCTGGCAACATGCATCTCTTCGTTCAATACAACGCGAAATGGGTTTAACAAGTCTGTGTGACAGCCTTTTTGTATTCCAACCTCGTTTTACTGGGACAAAGGATGCTGCCGCTACCCTGTGGTCCTTCGATGAACAGGCAAACCGGGAAGCCCATATCCAGGTAAGTTCATCCTCGTTAGGTCCCTGACGTTGTTAAATCGTCGTACAGTACGCTCTTGTCATTGAACTGCATCAACTGGAAGCCGCTTTCATGCTCAAAGCAGCTTGCCGTCCTGAATACATGCTTGAGGTAGAATTTGAGGCTCTGCTCTTGCGTTTCCAATTCGTCCTACAGAACCTGATGCTGCACTTGGATTCTCTTGCCTTGGACGATGCTTCAATACAGGTCCTCTATGTCGAGCCTGCTCCGGTACCGACGAAGACTTATGAAGATATCATTCCTCCTTTGATCAAGTCACTCTTGACAGATATCACTTCTGTGCCCGCTGCGAGCTTCACTTCTATAACACCACTCGCGACTCTTGGTATTGACTCTATCACCGCCATACAGATCGTGTCTCGATTCAAGCGAGCTGGACTGGCATTAAGCACAAATGACATAATCACAAGCCGAACCATTGGGGATATGGTGTCAAAGATTAGGTCAAGACTCGATGATATGGATAACGTCCTGAAGCATGATTCTTTGCCTCGACTTCAACTGCCTCCAGACGAGCGGGCTGCTATAATTGCGCGGATCGCTTCCTCTCCTGAATTTATTGAGGACATATTACCCACGTCTTCTGGAATGAAGTGGATCATCGGATCTTGGCAAAAAAGTGGGAGAACAGCCTTTCACCATGCTTTCGCGTTTCAACTTCCTGCCGAGGTTGATATCTCGAAGCTACGAAGCGCGTGGAAGACTTTATTGAATGGCTTCCCCATCCTTCGCTCCACGTTTGCTTGTGCAAGTGGCAATGCTGACCCTCGAATTGTCGTATTCGGCCCAGATTCGTTGCACGAGAGTTGGATCAAAGAACAGGTCTTAGACGGTGAAGGTCTATCTGGACTTGCGACAAGAATGAAGGAACTGATATCATCGCCCCCTTCAACGTCTCTCCCTCCAACGAGGGCCATCTTTTGCAAATCGTACGAAGCGAACTATCTTATTCTCTATCTTCATCATTTCCAATACGACGCCTGGTCTTTGTCTCTCATTATCAACGACCTTTCTAGACTCTATCTCGGTTTGGAGCCTAGAGCTTCCAATGATATCCGCTCCTTCCTGCGAGTTTCTGGTCCCAGTCCGGATAACCTATCTCCACAGAAACAATATTGGCAAAGAACTCTTGGCGAGAATTTTGTGCCCACTCTTTTCCCATCACTTCTCTCCAAACTTCCTGAGTCGCACGTGCGCACAATCTACGTGACAAAGGAAGCCATTTTCAAGGCCTCAATGTGCGCCGAACGAGCAAGGTTGCTGGAAGTCTCCCTCTCGTCGGTCCTTCTTGCATGCTGGGCTCAAGTGCAAGGATCGTACAGTTCCTCAAGCTCTATCACAATTGGTCTCTGGCAGGCGGGGAGATCTGGTTTAATTGACGATATCACTTCCTTGGCGTTGCCATGCTTGAACGTCATACCTATGCAGATTCCCGTGCCGAAGAGGGGCGGAGCAATTGAAATTGCGAAAGGTATTTCAAATGATCTCCGAATTCGTTCTCCAGTTGTTGTGCAGAGTGATTTGGTTAATATCAGCCGGTGGGTTGGAGCGAGTGGAAGATCACTGTGCAACGTTGTTATCAACATTATCGGAATCGCATCAGAAGCGACAAGAGAAGTTGGTTTCATGAAGCCAGTAGAAGTGAGTAGAATGATTTATCATGAGTATACTTTAATTGACACATACTAAATAGATTCCATACTACGTCCCACCGGTAGTGCCTGGGGAATTCACTCCAACCATCGATCGACTGGCCACAACAGATCTCATCCAGGTATGTAAGGAAACGGTCACTTAGACTAGGGCTTACGGAGTTGGCTACAGAACGATTTGATGGTTGACTTCGCGGTCCTGCCCGAAAACGATACAATTATGATGTCGATTGATGCAGGCGTACATATGCTGGATGACGTTCTGGCAAGGAAGCTAGTAGAACGATGGGCAAATGCAGTCAGAGACGCGCTGACTATCTCTTAGATGAAATAAAAGACCAAATCTAAGGTGTATAAGTCTAATGTCCACGACGAGCAGCCCGCAGACATTCTTCTTCTAAACCGCTAATCCATACTACCTCGATTCCAGCGTCTTTCAGCTTCTGAGCACCCTGACAATTGACGAAGTCATCAGGCTCTCCAACACCAATAAAACAGCGCTTAACCTTTGCTTTGATAAGAGCGTCAGCACAGGGAGTCAACCCGGATGTCCGAACGGAACAAGGCTCTAATGTCGTATAAACATCGACACGAGCCAAGACAGACTCGAGATCAGTGGGGGGTGGAGAAGGGATAAGCGCTGATAGTTCGGCGACAGGTAATTTTTGCGCCTTCGACAGGGCATTAGCTTCTGCGTGTGTGTTTCCCGGAAGCTCTCTGGAATAACCAGTTGCAAGGACAACGGGCGTGCTGAAATCATCGGGCCATCGAGCAACGAGTAGGCAGCCTACACAAAAAGCAGTTGGAGTTGGTATGCATTTTTCTGCCTCAAGCAGAGCCAGGCGGAGGAAATGAAGGTGTTCAGCTATAGAAAAAACCTTGAGATTCTGCATCAAGATAGAGATTACAGGTACCGACTGTCCGCCATGGCTGTCAAACTGCTGTTCGGGACTTGCTTACGTACTCTATTCAACAAACTTCGTTACTTGTTCTCCAACCACTCCTTACTCACATGGCCTCTTCCGACGAAATACACGTTCCCCAGGTAGAGGAAGATGATCCAATGCTGGGATCTGGTCAGGAAGATGATGGTGAGGGTGATGCAGAGGGTGAAGGCGAGGGTGACGTTATTATGCCTGACGTGACGGACGACAGTTCTGAGGAAGGAGAGGATGATGAAGAGGAGGCAAGAAAGATTAGGGAAGGCTTCATTGTGGATGAGGATGAAGAGGAGGAGGATGACGAAGAGGAGCGCGGAAAAAGACGGAAAAGGCGAAAGAAACATCACCGCAGGCGTGCGCTTTATTTCTTAAAATTCCTCTCCATGCATGCTCAATGTTTGTTGTATCGTATCTGCAGGCGATGAAGAAGATGAAGGGCTTGAGGAAGAGGACCTCGACCTTATAGAGGAGAACACAGGGGCATCTTTCAAACGAGATCGCCTGACCCGCCTTCACCGAAGACGAGATTCTGAATCATCAGCGGCTTCCCCGTCAAAGAGAAAGGCTGTTGTGGAATCTTCTGATGATGATCTTGACAATGATGGTCTTCCTCAAGTAGAGGATATTCAGAGGATTTGGGACGATGAACGTCGCGGAGAAGAGTATGATGATGAAATGGACGATTTTATCGAAGATGATGAAGAAGAGGAAGGAGGGCTTCCTATGGATGAAAGAGCGCGCGAGGAGCGTAGAAGAGAGAAGAGACAGGAACAAGAACGACGCAAAAGAGCCCGGGGTGCTGTCCCAGAGCTAGCAGGCATTGATGCGAAGTATGCACACCTCTATTTTTACTCTGTAAATGTTTTGCTAAATCTTTTGAAGTGCATGGGACGAGATACACGACGTATTCGGTGACGGGCACGAGTATGACTGGGCCTTGGAAGGAGAAGACGAAGTTCCGTATGACGAAGAACAAGACAAACCCGATATGAAATATCAAGATGTAAGTCCATGCAAGCTCTGCCAAGAGTCCCTTTTGCTTACGAATCCACAGGTCTTTGAACCGTCTGAAATTAGGAAAAGAATGCTCACCGAAGATGATGACCTCATCCGAGCTCAAGATATACCAGAGCGCATGCAATTGGCAACGTCCTCATTGTCACCTTCTGCCGGCCTCTCTTTGCATACCCAATTGACAGAGGGAGATCTTGGGGGTGCCGCTATGTGGGTCACGCAACGACTTTCCCCTCGGAAAAATCGTGAATTTTTCAGCGAAGATGGTCCATATTCGCACTTGAAAGGAGCCTTGGTCATGGCCGTTACCTTTGCCCTACGTTATCTTTTCGTTGAGGAGTTCGAGGTCCCTTATATCTGGACCCACAAACGTGACTACATCCGTCATTTCGATGTCCAAGACATCCGCTCACGGCATGAGCTCCTCAGTCTCAACGAACTTTGGCGCATTTATGCTCTTGGTCAAAAGTATCGCTCTATGATTGAACGGCGGGGAGCTATGAGGTCGATGTATCAGAGATTGGGCGTCAAAGATTCTTATTTCGAGGACGATATCTTTCCCCAGGTCGACAGCGTGGAGGTTGTGGCAGACTGTACGGAGTGGCTATCCATGAAGTACAAAGAGCAAAAGCAGTCTGAACCGGACTTCCATTTTCACGATGACGAAGAAACTGAAGTTATCAAGAAACGGAAAATGCCCAGTCGTGTTTCCAACTATGAAATTCTGAAGAAGAGCATTGTGTCGAAACTCGCCGAAGTATGTTGAAGGCATCTCGCAGTGAATTTTCTATTTAACCTTGAACAGGGCTTTGGCCTTCAATCTCATCAAATTGTGCTCAATTTCTTGTCTCCCGATCAACGTCTCCATTTTGTTGATGACCAAGAACTAAACCCCTTAGTCTTCGCAGAACAATTCATCGACCCAGATCCTCTGAAAGCTCAGCCGGCAGAAGAACTCCTGCGCCGCGCACGCCTCATTCTTTCTACGGAACTTGGGAAAGATCCTCTTCTCAGGAACCAAACCAGAAAGATTTTCCAGGAAGAAGCACGTATATCTGTAGAACCCGCCGAGCGCGGTGTCACAAAAATTGATGAGCATCATCACTACTTCGTGCGTGTTATTATTCTCTGAGTTCATTCCTACAACTAATCTGATACATGCAGAATTTCAAGTATCTGCAGAATAAGCCTATTCGCGAGATGTTAGATTCTTCCCAGTTCCTTAACATTCTTATGGCGGAGTCAGAACTACTGATCACTGTTTCAATAACCTTACCTTCGGAAGTCAAATCCACATTCGAACGAAGACTGAACGAAGCTTTTGCTTCGGACAGCTTCAGTGATGCTGCTCGAGCTTGGAATGAAGAACGTTCACGGGTTGTACATGAAGTCCTCGAACAACACCTCATTCCCGCAGGGGCTAAATGGACGCGTGAATACATCAGAGAGGAAGTGGAAGACTTTCTTGCTGGACAATGTGCTATTCACTTGCGCAAAGTGAGCTTTTCTCACATGTCCTTGCAAACTTGCAAACACCTGTTAAATTTTATCTAGCGAATCGATGTTGCGGCCTTCCGTGCAGTTGGGCCACAAGGTGACCTAGTATCTTCCGTCCTCGCAATATCCTGGGGCAAAGGCGATCCGCATAAAGATGCCATCACTATAGTCTTCGTTGATGAGGAGGGACGCATGCGTGAGCATACGAAGCTAGATAATCTCTACGATTCCGAAATGGTGGATGAATTTTTCGATATTCTTCGGCGAAGAAAGCCGAACGTCATCGTTATCGGAGGATTCTCTGTGGCTACATTCAAATTGTCATCTTTGGTCAAAAGAACGATTGGTGGAGTGGACCATAATGGTCAGAGCAACCGAGAAATCTTCGACATCCCCGTCACATACGTACACGATGACGTGGCACGAATCTATCAACATAGTAAACGTGCCAATGACGAATTCAGTGCGTTATCACCAATGGCCAAATACTGCATCGGGCTTGCACGGTACATGCAAAGCCCTCTGAACGAATACGCGGCATTGGGCTCAGATATCACCGCTATTGCCTTTGAAGACGATGATCAACACCTAGTGAGTGGTTTTCAATTTGACATCTCCCATTACGCTAATGAGGTGATATAGGTGCCTAAGGAGAAGCTCCTATCGGCATTTGAGCGAACTCTCGTTGATGTTACAAACACAGTAGGTGTTGATATCAATCGAGCTGTGGCTGATCCCTATTATCAACATCTGCTGCCCTTCGTTTGTGGTCTTGGGCCTCGAAAAGCTCAAGCTCTTGTCAAGAAAATAGGTTCATTGGTCTGTTACTGGCCATCTTCCAACCCTATCTTCTCTCACACATTGTATAGGGAGGTAATCTCATCAACCGCGATCAGTTCATCAAAGGATCGCTCTTGACGACGAAGATTTTCCTAAACGCAGCAAGTTTTTTGCGGATTTCGCAAGATCCCAGCTCCAGGCCCTCCAAGAATCGCCACGACGATGAAATGGTACCTGATCCCCTCGATGATACTCGCATTCATCCCGAAGACTACGAGTTGGCCCGCAAGATGGCAACAGATGCACTAGAGCTTGACGAAGAAGATGTCCACGACGAGCATCCGTCGCATGTCGTCACCACCATCATCAATGATAAGGATAACGTGAAAAAACTCTCGGAGCTCAACTTGGACGAATTTGCCATCAGTCTCTACGAGGCCAATAATGATCAAAAGCGCCACACTCTCAACCTTATTCGCGACGAACTTATAAAACCTTATGCAGAGATTCGCGAGAAGTTCCGTCTCCCAACGTCCTGGGATGTTGTCACCATGCTTAGTGGTGAAACTCCAAAAACTTTGCGTATAGGGCTCATTGTCTCTACTCAAGTTGTTCGGACAAAAGGCCTGAGCGTGTTCACTCGTCTGGATTCCGGTTTAGAAGGTGTCATAAACCCTGAATACCTGTCGGACTCTCCGTATGCAAATGCCACTGACATTGTTGCCAAAGGCCAGACCATTCCTGGGGTTATCCTTGATCTCAAATTTGATGTTGAACAAGACTCTTGCATCGTAGAGCTTTCATCAAGACCTTCTGATATTCATTCCGGAGATAGCGTGTTCAGACGTGTACGAACAGACGATCATTGGGATCACACAAGATATGATAAGGATCGGGAAGTGATGGCAAGGAAAAAGCGGGCGGAGGTCGACAAAACCAGACGAGTTATCAAACATCCCAATTTCCATAATTTCAACACGAGTCAAGCCGAAACATACCTGGAGAAACAACAGCGCGGTGACGTAGTCATTCGACCCTCCTCAAAGGGTGTAAACCACTTGGCCGTGACATGGAAAGTTGATGAGAAATTATACCAGCACATTGGTGTGTTTCTTCTGATCAACCATTTCTTGGAAAACTGAACTGTCTTTTCATAGACGTGACTGAACCGAATGCTGATCCAACGGGACAGACTACCGGGCAACTGATCGTGGACAGTGCGCACACCTACGCAGATCTGGACGAGTTAATTGTCAATCATGTGCAGGCAATGGCTCGTAGGTGTGAAGAGTTGATGGCACATGAAAAATTCAAACAGGGTACAGAAGACGAGTTACGTAAGTTATCTCATCCGTGCACCTTCAAATGTTTTAAAACGCTGGTCAGATTTGTTCCTCAAAAATTTCCTTGCCGCGAACCCTGCTAAAAGCATGTACGGTTTTACCTTGAATCGCAAACGGCCTGGTCATTTCCATCTCTGTTTCTTGGCTAATAAAAATTCTGCCGTACAAACATGGGTATACAACCAACTTATATCTTAAATAGAGGGTACTGATCAGTTTAATCAGCCCGTGCGAGTCGCTCCTGAAGCTTATTATTTATTTGATGCAGCTGCTGTTGGTGTTCCAGAACTCTGTGATGCATTTAAAGTCAGGTTAGTTACGCATTTGTAGTCACCCGGTTCAGCCTCAAACGCGCTTTGAAAGGCATCTTCACGAATCCCAAAATATCGCCAATGCCGCCGCAGGTGGGAAGACTCCGTTTGGTGCAGGTGGTCGTACACCCGCGCGACCGCAGACCGGGGGGGCAACGCCGGGTCGAATGTCTGTTCGTCAGGTTGGACGAACTCCAAATCCTTACAGTGGTGCTACACCTTATAATGCCCCTTCCGCCCCAAATGCACCTACACCGGCTAGTGGTTACATGCCTCCTCAGACACCTTACGGTTATCAGACGCCTTCCCATCGGCCAGCAAGCTTCCAACCTCCTCCTCAGGTTCCCCCAGGGATGAATCCAGCACGAGCCGCAATGATCCAACAAAACGGAGGGTGGGGTCAAGGTTCAAGCTGGTCATAGATAGGCATTTGTATCCACTTCTTAAGAAACATTCTTTCTCTACTTAGCGGTTATCATGTACAAATCATCATTTACACTATCATATTCTCTTACACGCCAATCATCAATCTATGAAACAATTCATTGTGCATATTTTATGTCATGTACAAACACTGTCCGTGTTGAATCACCGTGCCAGCCCCGGTTGCTACTAGCACTCACCAAAAATCTAGCACCAGGATCAACAACTGTAGATCATAAAGGGTCAATAAGCAAGACAAAAACTACATTCATTATACTCACGCATTTGAGATATGTGCCCTCCATGATGGCCTGGTATTATTTTGAACTGAGCCCCGCTCTTTGCTTTACCGAACGCATCCGGTTCGGATGCCTCTGCTACATTCCAAAGTCGCAAATTATCAACAGAAGCACTGTTGCCCTTCAGTATAACTATCACATGTGTTCCATACTCGGCAGACGACGTACCATGCGATATGCCGACAATCTGGGAACGCCACAACGCAAGAAACGACGCCAGAACTCAAAGGATTTTTAAGTGTCTTGAGGAGCCGCGGTGTATTGCGCGGACCTGAACACCCAAGTAATCGAACATCCCATACATCGACGGTACCGTTACGTCTCCCAGCATAAATTTGACCTCCGTCGGCCGACCAACATGCCTGTCAACTTGTCAGTATCACGCAGAGACACGTCTGATGGAGCATTCACAGAAAGGCACCATGGTGGAGTCTTCTCACTCATCCAAAGTCTACCAACGCCACCACCAGGGGTATCAGCTCTTCGATCCCAAATGATGATTTGTCCGTCTATAGAGGCGGTCATGAGAACATCGGGCGAATATGTTGAGTAAATCGCAGAGTCCAAAAGGGGAGGTGCATTCTTCGGAGGAGGAATCATACCCAAAGTTGCCTTTGGCGGTTGCTGCTGAGGATTGGGTGCACCACCGTTTGATGGGCCCTGCTGATCTTCAGGTTCATCATCAAATAGAGGATCAAATGAAGCATCCGATCTAGCGTCGGAATCAATGGGCTCCTTCGTCGGAGCGCCACTACTTGGCACGTGGTTGGATGAGGTACTACTTTCATTCATCTCCTGATCAAATGAGTGTGTCATTCCATCTGTTGAACCAAGTCCCCAGAACCCCGATACAAGGGGTCGGACAGCTATTGCTGCAAGCTGAGCACCATGGGCTGTGAACGTCCTCACACGTTGTCCGTTATTGAGGTCCCATTGCTAAACCAAATGAATTATAAAATGACGTAAAATAACAACGACTACCTACAATGGCATCTCCATCCCATCCCGCACTGAAAAATCCTTTCTCGTCATGGCTCATACAAAGGGCTGAAACAGGGCCTCGATGACCAGTCATGACACAGAAGACTCGTCCAGGTTCATGTCGTGTGGTGAACAGATTGATATGCCCCGCCTGGTCAATGCAGGTGAGCATTTGGTAATGAATGAATGTGGACCACATACGTCAGTTCCAGCAAGGGACCATAGTGCATCAGAGTGCATTGCAAGACTGTAGACAGGAGACAGAGATAGGGACTCTCCTGCCATACCAGGCATTGGACCAGGATTGGAACTATCTGGGAGCGCTGGATTCTCCCACCAGGACCGAAGTTGTCCGGCTTTCATGATACCTTCAACGACGCCAGAGTGGTGTCGCTGGGGGGCTGTTAAGAAATTTTTGCTATTTACAGAGGGAAAGATATCATAGTCACGTATATACCCATCGTCCGACCCAGTCAACATATGGGTCATGCAGAAAGAAGAAGCAAGAGCATGTGTCGGTACAGGATGGGGGAGTGCGCATATAGCTTCCACAGTGTAAGAGCCTAGAGGGGCTTGACTGCCAATAGGTGCCATCAATGCATTTTTGCGCAATTGTTCAGGAGATAGCTGCTCAGGAGAAAGCGAACGTTGCACCGTCGGAGGAAGTACTGGAGAACAGATGAGCTTATAATTACAACAAGAAGGAGACATTTACCTTTGGGAGGTATGATTTCTGTAGAAGGGCTCTTCTTGTCAGAAACTGGTTCGGCCTTGATCTCTACATGGTCAACATCCATTGTTGTTTCTACAAATGCCTCAGACTCGTTATCTTCCTCGTCCTCTTCTTCTGAGCCATCGTCTGAATCATCAGAAGCCGATTCCTGTGCCAGAATTGAGGTCAAGTCAAGTCATTGAAGTCGAAAGATGATGTACGTACATCATCACCCTCTGTTGCGTCGTCAGGTCCAACTTCGAGAGGCTCTTCTTCCCCTTCGGCTTCAGGCTCATCGTCGACATCATACTCGAGTTCCTCAAGCGTTTCGTCTTCCGAATCGCTAAGAGCCATAGACACAAGAATCAATTAGTGGCAAACGTCCGAATCGACTGAGATTTCACACGGCTTGCAACAGACGAGACCATTCGGCAACCACTTTCAGCTATGGTTTTGGCGGACTTGGGACGCAAGCTTAATGCAGCTCTCTCATCCCTGAACAGAGCTCCGGTCGTTGACGAGAAAGTTAGTCTCTGGATGCCTCATGTCATGTTATCACAGACCATTGATAACTTGTCTCTAAGGTTCTAGATGTAACGCTCAAGGAAATTACTGCTGCTCTATTGGAATCAGATGTTAATGTGAAGCTCGTGGCGTCTTTGAGGCAGAAGGTCAAAGCGAAGGTCAAGGTGTCGCTAGAATCAAGTGCAGCCGAGAAAGGGAAGGAGACGAATCGAAAGCATCTTATCCAGAAGGTGCGTGAGGTGCTGGCTCATCGCTCGGATTCAGCTCGAATAAATTTCTTAGACAGTCTTCGATGAACTTGTACACTTGGTCGATCCAGGCGTTGAACCCTACAAGCCCAAGAAAGGTCAACCCAACGTCATCATGGCTGTCGGTCTCCAGGTGCGTCTAGTTCATGTTATTTTTCGTGGTCTGAACTGATACTGCTCTAAGGGAAACGGGAAAACTACTACATGTACTAAACTAGCTGTCTACTACCAGAAACGAGGGTTTAAGTCTGCGATTGTGTGCGCGGATACCTTCCGCGCAGGTGCTTTCGACCAGACACGGCAATCCGCCACCAAGGCCAAAGTTGCTTACTTCGGTTCTTATACGGAAACGGATCCGGTTACTATCGCAGCTCAAGGTGTCGCCAAGTTCATGAAAGAACGGTTCGACGTGATTATTGTGGATACGTCCGGCAGGCATAAGCAAGAGTCAGAATTGTTCCAAGAAATGGTACAGATAGGAGAGGCAGTCAATCCAAACATGACTGTGTTGATACTTGACGCTAGTATTGGTATGTCGGAAAGAGAGCTTACGAGAGCACAACCGGCTGACCAAGGAACAGGTCAGGCTGCTGAGGCGCAGAGTCGTGCTTTTAAGGAAAGCGCGAATTTTGGCGCGATCATCGTCACCAAGATGGATGGCCATGCGAAGGGAGGGGGAGCAATATCCGCGTATGTTACCGTCACGTAGGCATAAATTCTTGTGCAGCTCATTGAACTCAATCTCAGAGTTGCTGCTACAAAAACGCCTATTATCTTCCTTGGTGTCGGAGAACACCTCCACGATCTCGATCGATTCTCACCGCAACCCTTCATTTCCAAGCTTTTAGGTTTAGGGGACATGCAAGGTCTTATGGAGCACATGCAGGATCTTGCCATTCAAAATCCGGACAAGCAGAAGGAGATGGCTAAGAAGCCTGAAGAAGGAAAGCTCAGTATCCGTGATTGGAGAGAACAAATTTCAAACGTGATGAATATGCAAGTCCTCGGTTTTATGATCTTGGGACTTAGTGTTTAACCAACTTAACCTAGGGGTCCAATAAGCAAAATTGCTTCTATGATTCCGGGCCTTCCACAGGAACTTCTCCAGGGGTCCGATGAGGAGGGCTCCACGCGTATGAAGCGGATGATTTTTATCACCGACAGCATGACTGCTGCAGAACTCGATTCCGATGGATCGCCTTTCATGACATTTGGGAAGGATGGGAAGCCAATAGACTTGACGTGGAGAGTGACCCGAGTTGCACGGGGCAGCGGCACAAGCGTTCGTGAAGTTGAAGAGCTATTGTGTCAATACAGGATGATGGCGAATATGGCAAAGCAGGCAGGAGGCAAGAACGGATGGTGAGTGATGAAATTGCCGGAATACTTGAGGCGTGATGCTCACAGTCCTGTAGGCTATCGGCCTTACAAAAGATGCAAGCTGCTGCTGGTGGCAAGGGTCGAGGTGCCAATGGGATGCCCACCCCAGCCCAAATACAAGCTATGCAGGTACATCTGGACCAGTCTTCAAGACAGAATGAAACTGACGTTTGATGGTTCAGCGAGCAATGCCGCCTGGGATGCTCCAACAAATGCAGAGACAAATGAGAGGTGGTGGCATGCAGGAGATGATGAAGGCTATGATGCAAGGGCAAGGAGGGGACCAGTTGGACATGGAAGAGATGCAACGTGAGAATCCTATTAACCCTAAGAATCTCACTGATTATCAGCCAGGGATGATGTCCTCTATGGGTAACGGCTTTGCTGGTCTTGGTGGATTGGGTGGTCTTGGTGGAGCTGGAATGCCAGGGATGGCAGACATGATGAAGATGATGGGGATAGGTGGACGCTAGATATCAAACCTCTATTCATATCTCTTTATATTAATCTCGTTTTACTGTAACATGCGCGCACATTTATCTTGACAGGCAGCACTACCAGGCTTTCTTCTGCTCTCTTTTCCACTTTTGTTTCTGTATGGATGCAGCACTCTTGTTGCCGAAAATGAAAGACGACGTATATTTATCGGCTCCAGTTGTTTTCGAGACAGAGACAGAATTCCCAAAAACAATCTATCGCAGCTTTGGGTCAACGGTTGGACGTCGGAATGAACGCCGGGAAAGTACCACCCAGAGCCCCCACAAGGCGATCACCAGTGACCCCATAAAAACTATGGAAGACAAGGCTCCAACGTTCCCAGTGTTGTAGGATAGCAATGTTGTGAGGTTAGCAGCCACGGTTAGAGGTACAAGAAGAGGATTAGTGGGGGATGACTGAGGCTGCAACTCCTTGAGACTAGGTGATGAAGGTATCTGCGGACACTGAGTGTGGCACGTATGACATTGGGAAGCAAACTGTCTTACGTTCAGAACAACTGCTACAGCGACTGCAATGAGCCAGATTCCAAAATGGGTAGCAAGAAATGTCTCCAAGGGGGTCAGCGCTGTCCGTCGGTCTGAAGAGCTTGCAGTTTCGGAGAGAAAGAGCAGCAAACGAGGAAACATTGTGAGACAAGAGGCTAGTACCAGTAATCTAGCCGACATTGTCAGCTTGAAAGGAATAAGGTATCAAGGCAATTGATGACCCACAGGGCAGCAACTGCCCAACTCCATCCTGAGATGACATTGCTTGTACTATTGAGGGTTTCAAGTTCGGAAGGATCTCTAGACGTAGGGCGGACAGATAGGTCAGTCATCTCTACTGACTCGGACATGTTGACGGTTATTTGAGACCAAGTCGCTTGTTGAAATTCTCACACTGGTTAACTTCCACCGTTCTCATGTCATTTTCCAGTTTACTGTGACGTGACTGACAGGCTCATCGACAACACGGCGCTTCTTTTTCCTGCCCCGGGCGGAAACTGTGTCGAAGGACGTTATGCAAGCCTCTGCAGCATACTACTTGCTTGCATGTCTTCTGACCTCCTGGCGGCCAATGTCTCTTATCTGGGAGATGATGATTCCGAGTACTTCAGAACTGTACATGGTCGCACTCTGAATACGCTGAACACGAGATACATGCTGCCGGTTGATCATGAGGAAGTCAAGGTTCCTTCCGCGTCCCTTATCAAATCGGTTGACATCGCTCAATGAGATCTGAGAACAGCGCTCAGAGCTACACCATCGTTTACTTCAGTTCGTGTTCAGCGGCAGGAACTACATCGGTCCCGTCAAGGAGGCTTTGCAATTCGGCCAGAAGCGTAGGAGTGAGTCTCTCCCGCGTAAAGCGTAAACCTATCGTATGACTGACGGAATCTTCTTGAGTACTCGATCTTGGAACAGGTGGTGGTTTCTGGTGGACATACCTTCATCTGCCATGATATCCAGATTTGACAATTGCATAATTAGGGCCATTGATATGGCAGATGACTTCCCTCGAGCTGAAGTGATAGGTATTGATCTGGCGCCCATTCAGCCGAGGTACGTTAGTCAAATGTCCCTGTAAATGAAACGTGTCTTGTTTCTTCCTAGATCTGTGCCACCCAATTGCACGTAATTCGTACGATCTTTTTGTTTTGGCTTGGACTCTCAACGCTTGCTGTCAGTTTTGAGTTGTGTGACTTGGATCAGCAAAATATCCCATACCCTGACAACCACTTCGATTTCATCCACGCTCGTTTCATACATACCGGTGTACGTTGTCCAGTCTCATCTCAACTGGTTTAACCGAGGGGTTCATTTTGTTAGATACATGATTATCCCCGATTTCTTAAAGAAATTGGGCGTCTGCTCCGTCCAGGTGGTCTCGTTCTTCTGATAGAACCGAGCTTAATTCCAATAGTGGATGGAAAGCCAGCCAGTGAATACCCCAGCGGAACCGGTCTTCACGGCTGGTTCACTCTCTGGGAAACATACCGTGCTTGTTTGAAACTCCAAGGGATAGATGTAACTGTCCCACAGCATTTAGTAGATCTTTTGGTTGCCGATGAGATATTTGAGAGAATCGTCTCTCAAGCTGGGAATATACCAGTCGGCTTTTGGCCAAGCGGTAAAGATCGCTTTTCTGTTTCCTTTGGCAATAACTAATGGAAGACGACGGCAGATCCCGATTTGCTCACAGTTGGGCAGATTCAGTGGATGGACTATGAGCTATTTCTTCCCGCTTTAAAACCATTGTTCCTTTCTTCAGGAATTTCAGAAGGAAACACGGAGCGCATCATCGCTGAGGCACAACATGATCTTTACTATCCATCTCTCTCACCCTCGGCACTTCTTCATATCGTTTACGCATTCAAATGTCTGTCATAAGGACAGGGACGTTGCCGTATGCTGTATCAGTATCAATTTTTTTTCCATCAACTTTAACTCAGCATACACGACTGCACACATTCATTCAAATCAAAAAAGTACACAAAACGAACGAGCCCCACCAAGTGAGTATCGACTGAAGCAGTCGTGAAACGAAGAAAGAAAGAACAAAAGGAGGGGTTCTCTTAGACGTCTTGCTTACTGCTTGTATTCATTCAAGACAGAGAGCGCCTCCGCAACCTTGCTATTCAAGGCTTGAGCGTTGTCCAAGAGATGAAGCAACTCAGAATTGTCCATCTCAAGAAGCATGCCAGTGATCTTGCCCGCGAGGTCAGGGTGTTCACTATTGCAAATCAATGAGGAACCAGGTAACTGGCAAGAGACAGGATGCGTACCTAACAATCTTCACATAGATGACTTCACCAATTATCTGCTTCTGTTCCATGGGGCTAGCAGCGGCCAATTGCTCAGGCGTGATAGCAGGAGCCTCCGGTGCAGCAGCTTCGGGGTTATTGGCTTGAGGAACGGGGGAACCAGCAGGGGCAGGGGCCGGGGCACTAGTAGGTTGCGCCTGAGGGGCAGGGGCACGGCCTCCGGAGGCAGGCGCCCCACCCTGTGGAGCGCGCGGAGCGCCATTCGCCAAAGGAACGCCATTGGCGCGAGGAGCCTGGGCACTGGGAACGGTTGGGGAAGAGCCGGGTCCACGAGGAGGGGGTCCACGGGGCGGTCCGCGGGGCGGGTATGCCGGCATCCCGTAACCTTGAGGAGCTTGGGGATAGCCAGGAACAGGCATTCCACCTGGAGGGTAGCGGGGAGCTCCGCGTGGAGGCATCATTCCTGGCTGGGGGTAACCCATCATCCCGCGGCCTTGAGGGAATGCAGGGCCAGGAGGGGGGTAATACATGGGTCCATTGATGTAACCACCGGGAATGCCAGCGGCGACAGCCTGTTGAGCACGTATTTGGTTACGTTGAGCAATCTGGCTCTCGAGCTGCTGTCTGCGAACTTCTCGGCGTTGGGCCAAAGAAACATACAGGGGCTTGGTACCAATGATCTTGTTATTCATCTCTGCGACAGCTTTGGTGGCCTCATCCGGAGAGGAGAAGCAGACAAAGCCAAAGCCTTTCGAGACACCCTTGTCATCCCTCATGACCTTGCAGCTCGTGACGGTGCCGAAGGCTTCGAATTCAGCACGCAATTTATCGTCATCGATATCATCCTCCAGATTTTTCAAGTAGAGGTTTACCCCCTGATACTTGTTGAGTTTCTCCAATCGTGCCTGTTCGTAGGACTTACGTAGCTCTTCCTCACGCTCAGATTTCTTCTGAGCGCGAGAAACGAAGAGCTTCTTGCCTTTGAACTCGGAGTCATGGAGTTCGTCAACAGCTTTTTGAGCTTCCTCGTGTTTCTCAAAGTTGACAAAGCCGAAGCCCTTGCTTTTTCCTTCTTGGTCAACAGAAACAAGGGCAGAAGTGATGGTACCGTATTTGGAGAAGAGATCTTCGAACTCTTCTTGTGTCACTTCTGTATCGAGATTTTTGACGTAAAGGTTAGTGAATTGCGCCTTGATTTCGTCGAGCTTGGATTGACGCTCCTGATAGAGATCTGTGAATAAGCACACAAGAACATCTTTGACTGACAATACAACCGACCTTGCGAGAGATGTGGAGACCCACATAAACCTTTTTGTCATTGAGTAACATGCCGTTGACAGCTTTGATAGCCTGTTCGGCAGCCTCAGATGTTTCGTAGTGGACGAATCCGTATCCCTTAGAGCGGCCTTGCTCGTCTGTGGCAACCTTGCACGACAAGACATTGCCGAAGGCAGCAAAGGTATCATGGAGAGCCTAGTCCCAGTGTCCGTTAGTCATCTAACAACTCGGCTTCCACAAGGGCCAAACGAACCTTGTTGTCGATAGCCTCATCCAGGTTCTTGATGAAGATGTTGCCCTGGCCGGTCTTGCGCAGGGCGGGGTCACGCTGAGACCACATGATCCGGCTGTAAGGTAGGCGTACATGAGAAATGTAGGAGGAAGCATCCCAGAATAACCATACCATGCACGGTTTTTGATCAGCGAATAGTTAAGTTGTTCGAGAGCACGTTCCCCTGTGTTATATCAGGTGGAATGAGAAAACTTTCCAAAGGAGCAACCCACCATCGCTAGCGTTGAGGTAGTTAACATATGCATACCCGAGGGAACGACGAGTGACAGCATCACGACAAACACGAATGCTTCGAGAACAAAGAGGTCGGTCATTCTTATTGAATATTTATCAAAGCGCTCGAGACACACCTCGCAACCGGCCCAATCATGTTGAAAATCTCAAAAAGCATGGCCTCGGTGACGGTGGCGTCAAGCTCTCCGACATAGAGGGAAGCAGAAGGGGCAGAAGCGACGGAAGTGACGGAAGTTTGGGGAGGGTTGTAGGGAGCGGGAACCTGGGAAACCTCGGGTCCAGACAACTCCGGCTGCGGTACAGATGGGGAAGACATAGGAAGATTTTCTGAAGTTTTCTTGGGGGGGGGGGTCGTTACTGTTTTATGTGACTTTTTAAGGCTGCCAACAGAGGAACATGAGGGAACTCGAAAGTTTAACAGTCGTGGAAGGACATACACGAAGTGACAACAACGCAACTGCTGAGAAAGTAGAGATTTTTTTTATATGTTTTTGACTTTTGAAGAGAAAAACTTGAGCAACGTAAGAGTGCGCAGATGCAAGTCTCACCTTTCGAGATGTCCTTTCCAAACATAGCTGATTCATATTTAATAGCTTTTTTTTTGAAACTCCGCATGCCACAGAGAATAACATACTACAAGGCATTATTGTATAGAACCGCCCCGCCAGAAAATATACGAAGAGCAACGAAAGTACAACGACTAGACGACTAGACAACAATCCCGGCTGCAATTAACCACGAGTGAAATACGCTTTCGCACCATGTGTTGCCAACTCAGCCTTAGCCTGAAAAACGAGTTCAAATACACAGATAACCATAGAGCTATTATACTCTTACCTTCTCCATACTATGGCCTGCAGCATTGTGATGATTGTAAATCTAAGATTTTATTGATCAGGATCCAAGGGAGAACGAAAGCATGACAGAATACCTCGCGATAATAGTATGCATTACCGAGGCCTTGCACCAGCCATCCGACTGTGGCGACCAAGCTGAGAACAGCGGCCGCCCAATGGTGGTTGACGAACAGCTGAATGGTCCGAATCAGGCCGGCGGCACCAGTGCTGTTTAAGCTGCAATAAGAATATCTGCCTCGGACTTGGGCAGGAACCTACCTTGGAACACCAATAATCCTTTGTGGCGGTGATGATCATGAGGTCATTGGAAAGAATCGGTAAGTGGCGTGCTCACATGTAGACACTGAAGAGAAGATGGAATCCGCAGAAGAAGAAGTACAAATCTGTTGTCAAGAAGGGTAAGTACTTAAGCGCGGCTGACAAGTTTAATTTAATGCTCTTACAGTAGTATAATGCTTGCTCCTGTCGAAAGCGTTAATGCAGCACAAATGCCCCTTCAAGACGTATGGAGCGTACCTTCATATAGCCGTTGTATATGGGACTGTGAGCCGGAAAGCATTAGCTGCTATTCAGAGCGAGCCCGGAGATATTACTGACCGGTACCACAAGAGAAATGATAAGACAGAAATTAAGAAGAGGTAACTGGGCCTAGTCAGTGCCCAGATAGGGCCGAAAAGTTGCGACTAGGCTCACCCAATGCTTGCACCGAGGTCCCGACCACCTTCCTCTCCCCCGGCAATTAAGATAAAAATACAGGCGACCATGTTGATGATTAGAGTCAAGACGAGCACCAGCCATAGTTGGTACAAGCGAGTAATCAGCGGCTGTGAAGCCTCAGGGATTTCGTCTTTTATTGAGTGAAAGATGAGAGGGAAAACTAAGCAATGGAATAGTTAATTAACCAAAGTGCGGCCGAGAGAGGAAAATCTGCTGACATGGTGGCCAATTTGCCTTGCCATGACGACGAAGGTGGTCAGCTTTTGCATTGAGCTCTTGCTCGCGTCTCTCGAGGTCAGCTTCGCGTCGCCGAATCTCTTCTAGCCTGTCGGCATCCGCAGCACTGGGCTGGGAATGAAATTGGTTCGGGGGGTCGTCAAATGGGTTCGTGTCGAGTGAATGTGTTGAAGCAAAGGGATTTTGAGTGTAGTCAGCTGTGTAAAGCAGTCAAAAAGATGCTTGTCATATCGTAAGTAGGTCATACATACTCATGTCGTCGTCAACGTGAGGCGGTGTTGAACGGGCGGCGCAGACGTTGCGGTAATTACCGCTGCTTGATCATGAGGAGGCAGCCAAACATATTCGGATCATTGCAGAGCGGGCCGAGCATGTATTGTATGCTCCCTGTCTTGAAACCGTGAGATCGTGCCTGCTGCGCTATATAAGGCTGTAGAATGAATTTCTCGGTGTGCTAACCTTCTTTCTGCTTCCTCCTCGCCCTACCTTGGTACGTCCCCGTGCATTCCATCCCCCTCATTTCTCATCAGAAGCCCAGGCATCCCTGTCCCTCCTTGAATACGGTCCCTCCACCACATTTACTCGGCTCCCCGTCCTAACGCACACTTAGTCATGTTTCCTTTCGCTTCCTTCGTCTTGGCCGTCACTGCTGTGTCTTCCGTATCGGGCCTCGTTGCTCCCCGTGCCACTCCTCCGGCCGGATGGGCAACTAAGTATCTGGAGGTACGCCTGCCTATCTTTTATTTCGTCTACACATGTCTAATTCAGGTACTCTTAGCCTTACGATACCTATCACACCAGGTACCTTGCCATAGGTTGCAGCAGCAAGCATAACACTCCTTTCTTCGACCAATGCTGCCATCCTCTTTTGGTATGCTTGTTTTTATATTGTATATCCCTTCTCATTGAACACCACAAAGGCGACACAGGATGCTGTCACTGCGCTCCCTGCGTCGTGCGCTTCTGCACTTTCTGTGTCCGCACTTTCTGCGTCTTCTACCTTGGCCGCGACTCCAGCTCCCACTCCCTTCGATGATGGTCAAGACGATGATTGTGAGGATGAGGATGAGGATGAGGATGACATCGACGACGACGACGAGGAGTGTGACGAATAATCGAGCCCGGTCAGAAGTTTAGTGCAATAGAGGTATATTCTGAAGGGGAGGGGACAGCAACAGGGGCATCGATCTACTGATGAGTTCCCGCCGGAGGGTCCCCATGATTGACGGTGAACGACTCGAGGGCCTCTGAGCTAGTCTCTTTCTATTTATTCCTCGACTGGTACTTGCTCATCTCTCGTGCCGTCCTTCTTTCCTGCTATGCGACTCGTGTTTTCGTTTTTGGCGCGCCTGGCAGCCCTACTAACTAGTTAGTTACACTATAGACATCTTTTGTATGTGACATGATAAATGTGCTGTGCACAGTAAAATTCCAAATATATATACTAGAGACGTAGCTCTGTGCATGCGAAAATATGAATACTTTATTTACATACTTGACTGAAACCTAGACTTCTATGTACTTACGTATTGTCATTTATCCGGAGCGTGCCTGATTGTGATTCACTTATTCATTCTCACTCGTGGTACATGAATTCTGCGTTACGAAGGATCCTCGTTGTCGGAGGAAATGGCTTCATAGGTATATCTGCCTTGTAAATCGTATTTCCCAAGCTTATTCGTTTGCTTTAGGATCTGCGATATGTAAAGCTGTGTTGACTAAGGGAATGCAAGTGACGAGCGTGAGGTGGGATCCACCCGTCGAAAATATGAACGCAGCTTATTGGTTCATCCAGCTCCTCTGGACAACCATACCGATCGGCGAAAGGTCATGCACCAGCATGGGTGTCTCAAGTGTGCTGCGTATTTCATCGACTTCATTTCATTTGGTGTTGAATGCATGCTTTTAGGTCGACTGGCAAAAAGGCGATGCGCTCCACCCCGAGACTTTTGCACATCTCTTTCCAGAAGTTGACGGTGTGGTACACACATTGGGAACTCTCATTGAAAACAGCAACTATAAGCAAACTGTTAAGCGGGGGGATATTTTCGGACTTCTTGGCAGCCTGCGCGACAGTGTTGTTGGGGATCACGGAAATCCTCTCGAGAGGCCAACGGGGGAAGCACTCAGAGGGAGCTACGATGTTATGAACCGCGATACAGGTGTGTTTCCTGCACACATTTGCCGATGTGATTCTCATTGCAGCACTTCGCCCCGTAGCTTTGCGAGTGTGCGAGGCATTCGTCTCTTCGACTCATAAGCGAACTCAGAACCTTCCTCGGCCATTTGTGTATATATCTGCTGAGGACATCTTCCGTCCTGTTATTCCTGCACGGTACATCGAAACAAAACGGGAAGCTGAACAAGGTATTGAGGCCTTGATACACGGCAAGCCTGATTATCGTGGAGTGTACATTCGGCCCAGTACGTCAACTCTTGGCTGACAAGATTCGCAGATTGAATGACTTTTCACAAGGTTTGGTGTATCACGCTCATCACCGCCCATTGTCAACACCAGCTGCGGTGCTATTCGATCTTTCAGCGACACTGCATGCGAAGATACCTCCTACACTACCAACACCATCAAGTATCCTGCGTTATGTAGGTGCGAGTCTGCGACACGGGAGCAGCACATCGACGTCGTCCTTGGAATCGATTGCCAACGCGTTGACGATCCCTCCAATCCATGTTGATCATGTCGCGATGGCTGTTTGCGCGACCTTGAGTTTGGACAACCCGGTCCGTGGTGTCGTTGGAGTGCGACGGATGCGGGAACTTATCGGCTGGGCGGAACACAGTAGAGAACCCAGAGCGGGGCAAGTTGATGACTATCGGGTGTAATTCGAGTGGTATAAGAATAATCACAGTGGTAAAGCTAGAATGCGGGCTTCCGAACTTCGTACATGCATAATATCAAAAACTTAAAAACGCTAGAGAGAAAACCAGAAACACTTGTAGGGTCTAGCCCCGCTAGATTATTTCTGCGGAATTGAATTACTTACGTGAGTGCATTCCCCCAAAAAAATGGTTTGTTATCACAGTCGGTCTCAGGTGGGGTGACTTCCTTCTTTATCCATAAAACATCTACTTCCCGTCCAGCTCCCCATGCTCTCCCTGCGAGCCGCTCGAGCCAACAAGTACCCCGTACAAAAACTCTTCTCCCGTGAAATTGGATATTCCGTTCCTTTTCGCAAGGCTCTTCCGTTTTCCCTAAATCTCCATCCCCTCAACGACGACCATGAACACGACTCGAGCCGTTTTCTACGCATGCTCATGTTCGGCAAGCCCGGAGCTGGCAAGGGAACCCTGTCAGCGCGATTAGTGGACAAATATGACATCTTATCACTTTCCTCTGGCGACCTCCTTCGTCAACACATCGCCGAGAGGACGGAGGTTGGTCGTGAGGCAGAGGAGACAGTTGCTCGAGGTGGACTACTACCTGACGAAGTCATGCTCAAGATCGTCACAAGCAAATTAGACTTCCTACACGACAAGGTATGGGCGTGCTCTTCGTATTTCATGCATTTCGCCATGACCATTCTTCAGCATTGGATTCTGGATGGTTTCCCTCGCACTCTCGGGCAAGCAAAATTATTAGACCACCATCTCAAGTGAGAATATATCCAGTCACACGACCCGTCAGTTGCTAACACTTCTTTCGATCTGGCAGGAAGAAGGATACTCCTCTCACGTTCGTTGTTAATATAGATGTTTCGGACGATATAATCTTAAGTCGGATCTCGGATCGTTGGGTCCATCTTCCTTCGGGTCGAGTTTATAACATGTCATATAATCCTCCCAGGGTGGAAGGGTATGATGACATAACTGGAGAACCTCTAACCAAACGTCCAGATGATAATCCGGTGAGCAACCCTTCGTTTTGAACCCCTCCTTTTTTATTTCTGACTTCAATACACCGATCAGGAAGTATTCGCTCGCCGTCTAACTCAGTTTTATGCTTCAACATCTCCTCTCCTGGATTATTACAAACAGGCAGCGAAATCATCAACGATACCTGCCCAAAACCCACATCAACACCCGCATCAGTTGACATTCCATCGCCCACACAAGGTGGTGTTGAAGACACTTTCGGGTGCTACATCTGATGAAAATTGGCCTGTCCTTGACCATGCTGTCCGTTTTGCCTTCCCAGCATTGAAGGAACGCGCCTCCTTGCGAGATTGTAGGAGAAATGACTTGAAAGATGCCATTTTTACGGACCAGGTCATCCAAACTTGATTGAATGGATCCATGACATTCCTTTCCTCTGTTTCTGTAGCTTGTAGCTCTTGCGCGATGTTTTCTGGGACATCTCCCGGCTTTGTATTTTTACCCAGTTACTAACCCTTACGGCTTTAATTTGTTTTCCTTTACTTTTTTCACCAAAGTGCATACCTATGCAACAAAGTATGTCAATGAACATTTAAAGAGAATGAACAACAAAGCCGACATTTTTACCACGTATAGTTCAACAGGCAACCCTTCCTGCACCTTTTCCATAACAAGGCGCAAACCAGCTTCTTTGAAAATAGTCTTCCAAGCCATATCCGATCTATGGAATGTCACCAGCCAATTTTTACTAGGGTGGGCGAAATTCAAACCTCGTCAAACTAGAATCCTGCTCGTCAAAGACAGTGCGAGCTGCACCATCTTCCTTGTCCGCGCAGAGGTTTTCTTTCACTACGATGACACTTTTACCCTTCTCCTTCTCTCTCAGCGCAGCGTGACTGCGTCGAAGAAAGGCGACAAGGTCTGGGTCGCTTAGATGTCCTAAGCACCACTGACACCAGATAACGTCAAAGCCCATGTTGATCTCATCTAACGGCCGTGGGGGTTGGTACCCGATGCGGTCCAAGAAGGCAACGCGATGGGGGTTCAGTGGATCGAATTCTTGAAGCGTGCCTTGCAATATTGTGACGCTCTTGTTCCCATCTGCAATCCCTTTCCAGGGACGCCTCTGTAGATGTTCAGAGCTGGTACTCGCCCGGCATCTGGCAAGGGCTTCCTGAACGAAAGGTCCAACAGGCTCGAGAAGCACTACATCCGATACAAGGTGGAGAAGTACATCTGATGTAACGCGACCGATGCCTGCGCCAACATCGAGAGCTCGTGTTCTTGGTGGAAGCTCAGGTTGGAGAGGCCGGATGGCGGAAGGGACAGTGGAAAGATCGGGATAGAGATGGAGTAAGAACAGTCGAGAGCCAAGCGCATCTATGCGTGGTAGAGTCTTTTACACGAGTTCAAGTATTTGGCCTTTAAAGAGATGGACGTGAGCACGCACCCCCTCACCGTATCCGCCTAATCTACAAATCAATGAGACATCTCGAAAAAAGACTGATTGGACAGACCGAGAACACCATCGTAGCTTGCTGGCTGCGTATTCCAATACTCGATTCCGTCCTGTACGTTAGGGACCGCCAAAGTCGACTGGTTCGACGCCATGAGTAGTAAGTCACGTGGCAACCTGTCACTAGAATTTATCGCGTCGCCCAAACATGTACCAACAACTTGAACGCGTTGCAATGGACTCTTTGGACAACATCTGGAACGAACCCGTCGACGAGGACCCAGCTCGACCACACTCTAGCCCGTCCTCACATGAACCCTTATTTCTTGCAGACTCAGATGAGGAAAATGCTCGCCGGCCACCACCACAGAATGTAGCGGACGTAGATGTCGACATTGATGCAATGTTTGCAGAGGTGGAAGCGGAGGATGACCCATTCACCTTCAAACCCTTGACTTCTGATCTCAACACTAAGGCTCTTACCCGTGAGGCTGAAGCGCGCCACAAAAGAGCTATACCAAGCCTAACTCCACATGCTATCATGAGCAGTTCTCCTCCGAGAGACCCGGGCAACGACCAGACATCAAAACAGGGAGGCGGACAAAAGGGTAAAGAGGGTAGAAAGGAGAGGAGAAAGCCTGTGCGATTGGACGAAGGACGCTTGCTGGGACCCAATGGCTTTCCCAAGCTGATCAAGGACACGAAAGACTTCAAGATCAAAGGAAAGGGTTACGAGGTATTTATTGCCCACTTCGTCACGCCAAATCACGTCTCAATGTCAGTTTAGGCTACGGATCTGAACAGGCTATTGCAAATCTATGGATACTGGATCCACGAAATGTTTCCAAGGACTACTTTCCGCGATACCGTTGAACGCGTCGAGAAATTGTGCCACTCGAAACGCATGCATGTGAGTTTTCAAGCAAAGGATCGTCCTTTCTCTGTGTTTATTTGCCTATAGATCGCTTTGAGTGTCTGGAGAGACGAAGCACGCGGACTTATCAATGGACGAAAACCCGAAGATGATGAAGTCGTCGACCTGACGGAAAACTCTCATGGTGACCCGACTCTCCAGAGCGGATCTTCTCGCGCGTCATCACCCGCGTCAAATGGTGCTGCCTATGCTTCTTCATCTTCCCGTCCGCCATCTCGCCCCCCATCCTCGGGGTCAGAACTGGATGACGACGATGATTTTGATATCGATGCCGTCATCCGTGAAGAAGAGGAACGCCTGGCAAGGGAGCGTAACTCTTCTGTTCCCACTAATACGACTTTGATTATTGGAGACCAAACAACAAAGAGGAATATCGCCGTCGATGACGATGATGCGGCTATGTGGGAAGCGGTAGATTCAATGCAAGGTGCCGCTTCACAGACATCACAGGGTATCATTCCACATTTGAAAGTAGATGATGACGCCATGTGGGAAGAGATAGACGCGCTTCAGAAAGCCGCGGAATCCACACATCCCCCTCCTGTTCGAGATGAAGACGAAGACATGTGGGATGTTCTGCGAGAGATGGAGAATGACGACTTGGCACACAAGCCTCAATCTCGACCCATAGCACCAGATCCTGAGAACGACTGGGATTCTGTGTATGCTTGATGTGTATGAATTGATATGATATTCTAATATCCAATTTTCTACCCCAAGAAGTCTCATATTGCAAGCATTAGCTTCATTAGCCATCACTCCGATGGTATGGACCAGAGGACGCATCTGCCACTGGCATTTCCACTAGCTGCCCGCTCAATAATGTTGGGATGAGAGCAAGTGACAGCTTGAACAGCAGTGATCCTAATTAACATTTTCAGTCAGTGTGCCACATAAACGGCAGGTTTGAGTTCACACACTTTTCGTTATCGGTGAGTCTGGCAACAAGGTCACCCTAAGAAGCCTAAGCTCAGAACGGAAGAATAGCACAATGAAATTTACTTTGCAAGAGAAAATGTCGAGCGAGTGGTTCATGTTCCCAATCTATCGGTTTATGTTCATTGCGGAAGGGGTAGGCAGTTTAGGAAGTACATACCGTAAAGTGAGGATAAACATCGGGATTAAGAGACCATTGTGCCCTTAGAATGGTTAACCATTTACCCTGCCATGAAGTTGTACCCCATTAGAACTCAGCAAAAATCACAGGCAGAGGCAGACCGTTTGGCAATTGTGCGTCAACTGACAGAATGGCCGTGATGATGGGAAAGGTCCAGTACTTGTGAATCTTTCAGATGATATATCCCAAACTGTATTTCTCGTCATGACATCTGGGATGGTTTGAAGGCATCATGACTTACGTCGCAACTTGTCGTCGTAACTTGTACTTACAATGGATCGTCCCCGGGGATCCCAGTAAGCTGAGCTGACAGACTTATCATGTCGCCACTCAGCCCGCAGGCAACCTTTCCCCGAGTCCTTGTCCAGCCATTTATTGACCGTTTCTGTGCCGTATTCTGGTCCTGTCGCGTCCGAGTCCGCACTTGAGAGCTCGACAGCGATTTCTGTTAGCTTTCTGGTATCCCATATCCTGCCAAAATATGAGGAGGAAAACATTGGGACGGCAGCAAAGAATTACTTCAACGATCGGTTATTGCTCGCAGTGAGTAAAAAGTTTGGACGTGTGGGGTTGAGGCTTAGACACCCGATCTTCTGCTCAGAGAGTCCGTACCACCTCGTTTTGGATTCATTTTCTCGCAAGTCCAGGTGTGTCACCCCACCTAGGCTGTCCGATAACCACATTTCGTTGCCCGCAGGATTGAAATCGATACTGGAAATGAGGGCTCCATCTTCGGTGGCGTAAACTTGACGTGATATTCCGGTTTCAAATGAAAGGCATCGTACGCTGCAGTCATAGGAACTTGTATAAACCTGGGAAAGGGAAATAGGCAGATGAAGGACGATTAGTGGCTAAGGACATACATTACGAGCATTGATAGGATCCATCTTAACAGTGCTTATTGAGGACTTAGACGTTGCGGGCCAGTGTACCTGTAAGCGCCAGTATTTGCCTCCTTCGGCATTTTCACTGGTCTCTGCTTGGCCATCTTCGTCTGTTACCTCGTCAGAAGGTGCTCTAGCATCCCAAATGCCAAGTTGCCCGTGTTTGTCTATTGGGTAATGAGTACCCGGTGAGTTACACAATCGGTGAGTGTGCACGCACCTCCGAAAAATATAAGGTCCTTCGAGATTTCTGGATGATAAGCTGCACTATAAACCCTATCCTGAGTGACTTTGGCACGAGACACGATCTTAAGTGACTGAAGGCGTTCTCGAAGCTCATTGACTTTGGCTTCTTCCTTTTTGTTATCCTTGCCATAATTAAATTCTTCTGGATCTGCGACACGTCTTGGATGTGGTTCCTGGACAACATCCCGTAACACTGCTGCTAAGGGTGAGGCCCCTTCCGTTTCCTCTTCACCAAGAAGCACGCTCAGTTCAAGGTCATGCCGACGTGGACGACTGGCGATTCTGGCACGTTCTTCGGCCTCTAGCCTTGCTTCTGCTTCCTGGGCGCGTATTAGCTCCGATTCTGCCTGTAATATATATATTAATTAAGATGCAAGAGACATGTACGCACACTATACCTCGCGCTTCTGGCGTTTTGAGGGACTTTCGTCGAGGTCAATGGCGGCTTTCTTTAGCCTCGAAGACTGTCGTCTAGGAGCTTCGACCTCGATTATTTCTTTCTTTCGTTTCCTAGGTTGGACCGGCTGAGCCTTAGCTTTCGGTGCTAATTTAGAGGCTGAGGGAGTGAATCCGAGCCCAGAAACTGCTTGTTTTAGTTCGAGCTCCTCCAGAAGAGCACGATTTCTTGCAATATTCGCCTCACGCTCCAGTTCACTGGGGAATTACGGGTTAAAGGGAAGTGAGATGTTTCAACTTCGGGCTTACTATTTAGACAATTTAGGCATCACCCTTAGATAAGTATTGCAGACGTTGCACGATGTGGAGTCAGTCAAGTGAGAAATGTGTTGACTCTGCTGGCGCGTCGAAGTAATTACACGTGATAGACGTGACCACGCGTACCACATTGTGGTATTACTTATCAATGGTGAGAGGCTCTCCGTAGCAGCAGCAGCTATCTTGATGTTGTTGCAAGCGTGTGCAATACATCTGCTGCATTGCAGGTTGTACTTATAACATCTACCAAATCAATGATTATTGTCCTTTCTCTTTTTACTGCCAGTTGGGCGACGCGGCGAAAAGTCAGCGGCATAATATCCGTAAGGGCTAAGGACAGTTCCTAGCTTCTGGTGGACCTCTACCTGAAACTCCTCAAATGGGAAAATTTCACCATCAATTGCCAGAGCACCTTTGGGGCTAAGTGGTTTTATCCGATATGCATGAGCCTTCACATAGTGTAGCTAGAAGAAATAAAGTCGATGTCAAATGCACGCCATTCGAAAGGAGCTTACGCTAGGTTGCCAGTACGTCTCCCCTTTTGCTGCGCCTCCAAGAGATGATAGAATTTCTTTTCGTGAAGACTAAGCCATGCTGGTATCAGGCGGGGAAAAGTCAGCAGAGATTTCAGGACATACTACGGGTTGAGCCATGACGTCGATTAGCCCATCGTCCGGCTGAGAGACGGGAAATGCCATGTAGTCTCTGTATTTCGATATCAGAGCTATTTTGCCAAACTAATATAGACAAGCGTACCTGCCGACAAATGGCCCTTTCCCAGCATAAACGTACAGGATAGGCTTATCATAGGTTGTCCATCCTTCCATATCATCGGGAAGATTCGTCAAAGGTGGGAGCCCACCGCTTGTGACGGGTGGTGTGGAAGTTCGTACTTGACTGTCGCGGTGTGCTTGTAACTTGAATAAATCCTCCGCCATCTTCATTTTATCGGATTCAGCGATCTTGTAGGAGAGTTGAATGGGACATGGTTTAAACTCCAGGACTGTGAAGTATAGATTATCGGCAAATCTGTGCACTGAGCTAACGAATCATACCCACTTCCGCGTAACAATCCCACCATGAAGCGAGTATCCCCCATCCATCGTAGATTCTCTGTTCCAATATCAAGATCTGCCATTAACCCCAGAGCTTGAGACATAAACGATATAGTCCGTTTGCCATTCTGAGTTAATGAGAATACGTCGACCTTCATATGCTTTCCTGTAAACGTGTGTCTAAGAAAGGAAAATATTGAACTTGACATTGTTACACACCTTTGATTACATTCAAAGCTGCTTCCGTAACATCAAAACCTCGCTGGAACCTCGAAACTAAGTGGCTTCAATTCAGAATATAATCCAAGGCTCACTTCGGGACCGAGAAGATTAAGGGACAGTCCGTTACCGGACCCAGTAGGTATGGGTGCAATTGGTATACTGAGCGCTTTACGAGGGGTTTCATGTTGAGCAAAGCCGTTCAAGACTTCATGAATGAGCCCATCGCCAGATACGGTAACTATTGCATCGTAATCCAAGGCGAGGTTCTTGGCAACATCAAATGCATGACCTCGATGTGCCGTGTCTGTGAAGAAGATTCAGAATGATAGGCTTCCGGAGCGAGAATTGTCGTACGAATTACGTCCAGCGAACACCGGGCGGCACGGAATATCGGTTCGATTGTTTTCGCGAATACAGAGACCCCTTTGCGCTGCAGAAACAGTGCACAAATATGAGTCCTCTGATAGAGAATGAGTCGGAATTGGTGCGCACCACGCCTCCATGGGGATTAACGAAGACCTTCAAACGCCGTTGCCTTTGCACACCCGAGCCTATGTCATTTAGAATTGAATTACAAAACGCGGGAAAACAAAATGACGAACTTTCGTATACGTGTGTCATGAGAGATTCAACCCATTGCGTTGTGACACTAACATCATTTCCCCGGTGTACTCCTTCAAGCTCAACCAATTCGAAGGGACCCGCTCGTTTCTTACGGTATAGGTATACCAGAGTGAGGATACCACTATCGGGCTGGAAATCAGCTCTGAGGATTTGGCGATAAGGGATGCAAATGGGGCCCTTTGAACCTAGAGGAAGGATTACTCAACTATCCTGCTCATCAAGTCGGAAGTCTGCGAAATACCCGATTTGATTCTCAAGGCGGCTTCTTCACGCGTTAATGATATCACTTTCCCTGAATGATCTTCAATCGTGACCTCCTGTGGCGTCATCTGTAATACAGCAGGGATCCAGAGAGAAGACCAAGGATACACGTCAATGATTTTGGGAATTCAGACAGAGATGTTCGGAGTTTGAATGCATAACGTGACTAAGTCGCGTCGCGGAGCTTCATAATAATATCAAACATTGGTTGATGCCGAGGGTTCGCATGTTGATTGCTTAGGATCAGTTTCAAACAAGGGCCGCGGAAGGCGGCCCGCACGGTTAAGGTTTTGTTTGGTTGGTTAGCAAGGGTTTTAGTTTGGACTCCAACAATGCAAACGTTAGGGCCAGGGAGGGTCGGAAGATATAGTTGCGTATAGTCACGTGACTATATTTCCCGTGACTTATCCCTGTGCATGGTCGGGCCTTGCCATCTGCGAACGCTTGCTCCCCAATTGTGAAACTGATAAAAGGTATTTATGTGCCTCAAATCGCGGCCGAATGTATATCAAACTCATTTGTAGCCTTTCAGCTTCATTCCAGTTGCTACGTCACCACTTTGCCTTTGTAATCGCAAGATGTCAGTGCATATTACCGCTCAAGCTGGATTTGGCCAGGGCAATGAACTCTACGACAGGTGACAATCTCATTGCCTGATTGGATACCCAGTTTACAATATGCGTTCAGAGCACGTCCTTCGTACCAGGACTTTTCACTGGCATACATCCGGGACATCGCCAAGAAATCAACCGGCGCCTTGAAGATTGTAGAGTACGATCGAACTGGGTTACTTGCAAAATCCATCTGAGTTGAACACCTCACAGGATTGGAGCTGGGACAGGAATCTTTACCCGTGCTTTGTTGGCTCATCCACAATGGGCTTCCGATGTTAAGCAAATTAAAGCCATAGAGCCGAGTGCTGGGATGCGAGATGTCTTCGAAACGACGGTTATTGACAAGAGAGTTACTGTTCAGGACGGAACCTTTGACAACACTAACGTGGAGGACCGTTGGGCGGATCTCGTTATAATTGCGCAGGTATCCCGGCATTTACAATACCCAAGACTGCGGCTAAACATGAGACTAGGCGTTCCATTGGTGTCCTGACTACGATAAAGCATCTGCAGAGTTTGCTCGAATCTTGAAGCCCGGAGGTTCTCTTGTCTTTATATGGAATCTTGAGGACAGGTATGTGCCGTATTTTAAAACAACCTTCATTTCGACAACCTTTCGCAGAGACCGCGCACGCTGGGTTGCACAGCTTCGGGATCGGATTGAGAAACACGAGCAAGGAACACCACAGTTCCGTCTGAATCTCTGGCGTCAAGCCTTCGAAACTGCTTCCTATCGTGAGTTCTTCGAGCCGCCAGTGGAGAAAGTTTGGCCCTATGTGTTGCTCACAACCGTCGATACCGTGGTTGATCGCGCTTCAAGCAAGAGCTACATTGGTGTGTTGCCTCCGACCGAGAAGGCGGAGGTCCAGGTAGATGTGAGAAGGATTGTTGACAAGGGAGAAGATAAAGTATGGATTGACGAGGAAAAAGGTATCTTTGAGTATCCATATCAGGTTTTCGTAGTCGTGGCGCATTTGAAATAGCTATAGATAGCTGTTGATATCATAGACTTGGTCGAGCGAATAAAAATTCCCGCTACTCTGTAGTGGGTTTTTAGTCAACCGAACGAAAAAAAAACCCAACTTTTGTCTCAGTCTAAAAGTCACTTTTTTCACGTGACTAGTACCTCTTACCTCTTCCCTTTCGCGTTCATCTGTGCTTCTTTACCCTCCCTATTGATGTGGAGACAGACATCTCACATGGCTGTATTCCATTTGTCTTATTCTCCTCCCCTTCTCATTTCTTTTTGTTTTTTCCATGCCTTTCCGCAACACTTTCGGGTTGACTAATTGTAGCCTTTCCTTCCTTCGTTGTTCAGCGCTAACTTTGTAATTGTGTAGTCTTCCTCCCTACCGGGGGTTATGGGTGGTCCAAGTTGCATCAACAGGAAAACATGGTGAGTTAGACACGTGTGAAAGCTGCAGACTCTTAACAATATTGCTCAGCCTGCGAGTGTCCTCAGAGGGGAGTATACATTTATCCAGAGGTGAAAGAGTACATGGGCCATGACAAAGATTTGTAGATTTTAAAGTATAGAATATACAATATCAACCTATGCACACATTTTTGTGGGTTTATCAACATCCTAAGATTGTGGAGCACAGTTAACTACGATAGTTGGAAATAATTATGAAGCAGACAAGAATGAGAATTACATAAAGGGATTAATCAGAGGACATCAGACCTTGTATGGGGGGGAGGTAAATACAGTGTTCGGAGCTGCGACTTGGCAATGACTGTGACTGACCTTTCACCTCGCAAAGATATTGGTGCTTTAAAGAGTGGCTTCATTTCTGGCATGGCATAACCAGTACTTCCTTGGGAGATGGAAGTGTGGTGGGAAAGGCAAGGGAGGTGGGATGGAAATTGTTATCAGTTGAAATGGTATTGTGGAGAAAATGCAGAGTATGTCGAGCCAGGTCGAGTAGCGGGCTTTGCGCGAACGCACCCTGAGGTAATGTTTGAAGTTTTCGAACTGGGCTGCGGTCGACCTCGGAAGAGTGACGTTCTAAAAGGTGCAATCGCGTGATGTGACAAACGCGGTAGTGACGCGTTTGTTGAATGCACGTGATGATGATGGAATCTTCATTTCAAGGTCCGCCATAACACTTTCGTTCAAAAGTCGGAACGCGGGCACATTGACTAACCCATCGTCCTTTTCTTTCCCCCACCACCATCTTGGTATCAATTTTTCTTCGTGCATGTTTTCTTCTATCGACTAAGCTCCGGGATGTTGACTTGTGCTCTCCAGGCTTTTGAAACCTTGATTTTCCATTCTAATGGCACCTAAAGTGTGTGATGTCTTATTGGATAACAGTCATGGGCTCACGAAACTCTCTAGCCTGCTTCGACTGCTGGCAAGGCTCCCGCCTCTACTGCCTCTAAGGCTCCCGCTAAATCCGAAGGTGCGAAGAAGACAGCAAGCAAGAGTAAGACTGCTGCACCTGCCGATGGCGAAAAGAAGAAGCGCCGGAAGGTGCGCAAAGAGACTTACAGCTCCTATATTTACAAAGGTGAGCGTTGTTTCTTTATAATTGAATAATAGCGAGGATTTACGCGCCTGCCTGCAGTCCTCAAACAAGTGCATCCCGATACGGGTATCTCCAACAAAGCCATGGCTATCCTTAATTCCTTCGTCAACGATATCTTTGAACGCATAGCAACGGAAGCTTCCAGTGCGTGGTACCATTATCTGCATAGTTTTATCATCTCACATTTTTTCCAGAGCTGGCGTCCTACTCCAAGAAATCCACTATCTCCTCACGAGAGATTCAAACTAGCGTTAGACTTATCTTGCCAGGAGAGCTTGCAAAGCACGCTATTTCTGAGGGTACCAAGAGTGTTACGAAGTTCTCGGCTGGTGGCAAGTAATGAAAGGATATTGCAATTTTTGATTGTCATTTTACACCCGTGTATATCTACTTTCCATTGTACGGCTTATCGTTATTGTATCCTTGATATCACCTACTGGCAGCTGCTTAGTTGAGGCCTTGGAGGCACGTGGGATTGCTTGTGTGTGTTGGTATCCCAAGGGCTTGTTTAGTCGCGACATCCAAGTTGTACAACCAGGGTGAACGCGTTAAATGGCTACATTTTCCCCTTCGCCTGCGCCACGGCGATCTTCGCGAAACAAGCAACCAGCAATCTCTCCACCACGTCGTGCCAGAGCTGCTGCTGCAAACACGACCGGAAGAGCGACATCTCGATTGGCTACTCCGGCTCGTAGCCGTCCGAGCGACCATGGATCTGTCCTCTCCGGCATGGACATTGACGAAGGGGGCACTGTTTCGAGCGAAAGGCCGAATATGAGGGCCACTGGAGACACTTTGTATGCAAAGTCTGATCAACTTGGAGTGTCGTTTTATGCAAACCTACCTGTGGAATTGAAACAAGTGTTGAAAAATGCTAGTATGGAACATCATCTTCCTATTACGCGTTGGTTGCTTACTTACACTCATTAAGATTTCTTTAGAGACGCGTACACAGGAGATATTGACACTTTGACTGGATTTGCATTGGTGGCATCTGCGCAAACCTGCTTTGTCTGGCAACATGCCCAGGTCCGTCGCTAGCCTCTTCAATATCATTTGTGAGGTTTAAAGCATATACTCAGGCACTCAGAGGAATACCGACCTGTTACATTTTCTCATGTCCACAAGAACCTAATCAACTTCAGCCTCCCTTCCATGCGCTTATTCCCCATAGTACATCTCGAGAACCCGGTCTGATTCTGCTCTCTCCCGACGGAACAATTCGCTTTTGGGACAGTATTGGTATTGGCCTCGCCGGTGGTGATCATTATAGTACGATACAACTCGACGTTGCCCCAGGTGAATCTGTTACCAACCTTCTACGCTCAGATGTGAGGCACACTTGAAACTCACCGTCAAGCCACTGATCCTTTCTCTCTAGTCCCAAACATATGTAGCCTCTACATCCGCTGGCAATCTTTTCCGCTTGACTCTGGTGTCTTCGGGGGGCAAGCGCCACCTTAAATTACATGTATTTTCCAAGCCATCCCACTCCATCTCGTTGTCCCGGTTGCTGCCCTCCATCTTCTCCTCTGGCTCTACAACGAGCACCTTTAGTCATTCTAAGAACATCAGTGCCATTGCACTTGGCGCCAAAACCGGGACCGGTGGACGGGAGGTCTGGGCCATAGTAGACACTCTGCTTCAACGGTGGGCGATGAGTCCTGAAGGCTGGGAGCAGCTTTTATTAGAAGGTGATATTCTCGGGATTTTGTCAACCGCTGTCAGGAAAGCTTTTGGGACACGCGTGGATGCCGACGACCAGAAGGTAGATCTTGAACTTCTCGACCTGGCGGTGGACGGGTATGCTTTCATACTTTTTACAAAGGTTATTCAGCTTAATGTTTTTGCAGCGAAGCGTTGGCAGTTTTGGTATCTTATGTTGCTGCTGCTACTGCCGAAGACGAGATGTCCATGGTTTTGGACAGTAGAAGTGTCAGAAGAGTATATGCTCTGGCCCACATTACCTTCAGAGAAAACATATTCGCGGTCAACACTGTGCGAAGTGTGCCTTACCAGAGTGTAAGCCGATCCTCGTCGCTCTCTTACTCTACTCAAATGGACTCGTGGCAGACACTGACCAACAGCGCTGCACCTATGCATCCTCGTATAAGATTGGCCCTTGACGGTGCATTAATCAGTATCCAGTTTGGAGATGCCGTTGCGTTTTGTTCACGAGGTTAGTTTGCACCCGAAATCCTGATGGATTCTCAGTTGATCCTTTTCCAGATGTTGATTATAGAGAGCGCCTCGAACTCAAGTCTACAGCAGATAGGACTCTTGGTGTTGGCACTCAGGATGACGGTCCTTTACTGGTGTTGACCGCCGCTACAATGATGAAGGTGTCCATGAACCTAGACGCGATCCTTGCTTACGACATCGAGTAAGTGATTGTGATTATTTTTTCAACAGCTTCTGAATCCAGAAAAGAAATGGGGAAGCTAAGCTTGTCAAGTCGGCCATGACCCAGGCAATTCTTTTCAGCGGTTTGCCAGACGTAAGGACACCTTTTTTTTTGTACATATTTCGTCTGATAAACTGGCTTCGACAGAATCCGCTTCAATTCAGTCTGCCGCCCGATTTGGATGAGGAGAGTCTGATGCAAGGCGCGCAGCAACTTAGTCAAGCCGTGCTAGAGTCAGGTAGTCCTGCTTTTCGTGCACATCGACATCTTTGTTGACAATTGGCAGACCCAGATATCATTCAAAAAAATCATGATCTAGGCGCGCAACTGACAGAAAGGAAGGAAAGGTTGAGTTGGCTTATACGCTTCATCAACGACAACGCCGTTCTTGGCAAGGTTAAATTTCTCCCACAAGGAATGTTCGAGTTTTTGAAGCAAGCCTTTCATAGATATCTCAACAATGCCGACAAAAGCTTGCAACAGATGCAGAGAAGCTCTTCGCGTGCTATCAGTTGTGGATGAGACATAACGACCTCCTGGCGTATGTTTTTTCCTGCTGTCCAAAGTCTTTGATTCAACTAATCTCCTTTCCCAGGATGAATCCAAGTCATAGCATTCTGAATGATGCCGTTCATGTATATATGCAAGAGATCAACGAAGGTCGTCATGAAGACGTTATCCGTGCTTTCTTCCGCCTTCGAGTAGTAGACACCGGCCGCCTGATCAGTAGGGTCGGTGACGCTGCAACTCAGGCTGCTCATCTTTCACAGCGGGATATCATTGAGTTCTTGCCAGAAGCAAATAGTATTGTTTTGGCACGCCTCTTTTTCTTTCGTTCGGCGCCTTGATGCTCATATCAACGATTAGACTGCTCTTAATTCTGCCTTCGACTACAGAGAGTACAATTTGCAAGTGTACGGCATCGATTTGCCTATGATCAGGCCTTGGAGTAGCAAGCCGGCTGTCATTGATGTTGTATTGGGTTTGTTTGATGCAACAACGAAGGCCATCGAGGCTCCTTCAAGCGGACACCGAGCGAAGACTGACTCAGAGCCGGGCACGCAGCTCCCTGATCTTGCTGCAGTTCTCTTCACTTGCATACAAGAGAGACTTGACTGGCTTGGAAGGTATTTTAGATCTTGAAGTTCTCGGCTCAAACACCTCTCATATTACTTTTAGCCCCTTCGCAATGTCTGAGCCAGGAATTCAGCGGGACCGTGAAGAACTGACCACAAAATTTGATATGCTTCGGTCAGAAGTGTTTGAAACCCTGCGTAAGTTGACTTTCGATGTTTGACTTGATCTTCTCAGCTTGATTTTTTTGTTTGTTAGGCAGGAATGGCTATGCGAATGCTGCGTTTTCTCTTGCTGAGAAGTATCGCGACTTTAGTGGACTTGCTTCATTGTGTCACAAGGACACAATCTATCCTCCCGAGAACAACTCGAATTCCCTTCGGATACAGGCTTACATTGAGCGATTCAAGGACGAATTTACAGCGGAGCTTTATCGGTGGTACATTCAGCATGGTATGCATCCTTGAACGTCATTGACTGTCTCTGCTTACGCATTTATTGTAGGAGAGCTTCGAGTCATGTTCGCACATGATCACTCTCACAATCCCTACATTGATAAGTATTTTGCGGAAAATCCTAACAACTCCATCTCGTGGATAAACGATCTCGGCAAAGGAAGATATGCTACCGCGTCCACGACCCTTCTAAAAGAAGCTGAGCACGCCAACAATCTCGATGCGAAACATGTGAGCGCGTGAATTTTTGTAAGGCCTGCTGTTACTCATTGCCCTCGTGCAGTTGATGCTCAGTATTGGAAAACTTGCCCATCTGGCTCAACTACATGAAACCAACACAGTGGCACCTGATAATAGTATACTCGATGGTAATCCTTATGTCAATATGCGTTCTGCACTATTGAATCACCTTTGACAGCATTCCACGATGACCTGGACTTCGTTAGTGTGCACGAAGCCTTGCTGAAAGAGTTCAAATCTGCCCTAGATGCGATTCGTGGCCGCCAGACTCTAGATAGCCAAATTGAGACAATTGTCAAGGCTACTGCAACTGGTTTGCAAGAAAAGCCAACCCTAAGAGATGTAAGTCCTCAGACGTGTATAACAACAACCCCACTGACTTTGATGGTGTAGATATTCAAGGACTTGGTTCGAGGGTTACTGCAAGGCCGGGCGTTGTGCATAGAAGATGCGGTCGACGTCTTGACACTCAAGGACAATAATTCTAGCCCGGAAGACTTTGCAACCGCTCTTCATTTGCTTGCTCGCGTCCAGGTGTGGTCAGCCACTCTAACGATACTCAGACCATCTCAACTTCTTTCCCAGAATTTGCCCGAAGCTCGAGTAGCATCTGCTTTCCGGACTGTATGGCGGCGGATATATATTCATGATGAGTGCGTAATCTCTTGTGATAATTTAGAATTTCCTATATTCATCAACCTCTATCTGCAGCTGGGATGCCATTCGTAAAACCGCTAATGTCTCGGACGCAGAGTTGAGCGCAAGGTTCCGAAGGACCGCGCTCTATAATACTTTATGCGCAATCATCACGAAAGACCATCAACCAGTGGGGTATGAGACGTCTCCCGATGAGGCTCTGATTACTCCTACTATGATCGAGATCACGTCTCGGTGGCCTGGGTTTACGCAGGAACAGGTCGAGGCACTTGTTCAGGACTACAACTTGGAGTGTGATCGTCTGGGCGAATTGGACTTAAATGACGTGTTTCATCGAGTACGGGAGCTAGCGGTGCACGATGTGGAGTGGCAAGAGGACGTATAATTAAGGTATGGATATTTTGCAGTTGTACATTGACATCGTTGGTGCCTGTTTTCCTTGTTTTTAATTGTGATGTTTTCATTTTTTGAATGTGAAAAAATCCGTCACTGCGTTGGCAAACTGTTGTATCTGCACACGAGCGCTGAGCTTGATGAGACCAAAGTTTCGCCGCCTCCACTCCTTCGTATAAGCGTCTGTACAATGCGCTTCTTGAAGATACCATTGAGTATAGAACTCTGACAGTGTTCTTTCTTTATCCAAGGGTGAGGCGGTCGGTGGAAGACCCGCTAAAGCAGCTTGTTTCGCGGCTTCAAAACGCGTGTTGCTCTACATACGGAAGGTTTCATTTCATTTCATGATAGGAGGAACGACGCACACGTACGTCGAACCAGAAATTCTGATGAAAGTCATCTAGTTGCTGGCGCTGCAGCTTGAATTGGAGTGCCAGGTCTTCTCCTCGCTCTTTGGACACCGTCGAGAACTCGTTAAGCGAGTACGGATGGGGGAGGAATGACGGAGCGGGTGGAGGTGGGGCGTCGCTGTAGATGATAGGTCTCATGTGGGAGACTGGGTCTGGAGGGGCGACGAGGTTACATGCGCGCGATGAAGAATGGATTGAACGGACGGCCGAGGCGAGGGTGCGACATGGTCGTATTGGAACAAGCATCATAAACAATTTTTTTTTGGTGGAGCGTTTGGTGTAGCTTGTCTCCGCAAAGCGGTTGTTACAGGGACTTAGGGATAGTAACTCCCATAATTGATAGATTCATGTATAACTCGAATACCATCCCGGGGAAATGCAGTAACTCCCATAATTGGTAGATTCATGTATAACTTGAATACCACCCCGGGGAATGCACTGAGTGTGGGACTCTGGGACAGTCCCCAACCAGTGGCTCACCCTCTACCTAACTACCCTATTCCTTCTCCTTCCTCATTTTAGCCATGGTTGGGGCCTATACTTATTAAAATCCTAGTAAATTTCGTCCAGTCTTCCAGAAGCTGATTTTCATTTTCAAGCACTCCTGGCCAGGTTCGTAGAAACAGTTTCTGCAGGATAGCTTTTGATACATATTTTGGATTTGACATACCTTGATCCAGCGCAAGTCTGTGTTGAGTACTTCGCGTTTGGAGAAGGGATTGCTCTTCAGGGGCTTTGTGTGTGGCTTCTTCTGGCCAATCTGTCTGTGCCTTCATTTCTTGTCTGGCCACTAGTCTTTTACCCTCCTTGGGCATTCAACTGCATTACATGACAGTTATGGCTTCATTTTTCTTGCCCATAGTAAAGCACACGAACAGATTGTTAAGCGATGACTGAAGAAAACGATGCATATTGTACACAACCGTCGTTATACATCCGATGATTACGAAAGTAATTTCCAGAAAGCAGCCTTGATGTCCCGGGGCCGAGGCAGCCCAAGGTCGTCGGTAATGTCCCCCAAGATGCCGTCATCGGTAGTAGGCTTGTTGGGTGCGACTGGAGTTTGTGGGCTTGCAAGGACCGCGGCGTTTTCATCGAGAAGGTTGTGCGATGGGCCTCCACTGATGTGCGTGTCTGCACCTGCGACCACGTTCAGCTTTGGGAGGGGTTCTTCCGCAGCAGGGCGTGGTGGTAGAACTGACGAGTCCCAAAAGTCGGGAACGTAAGGCTGAACGCGGGCTCAGCAGAAGCGGAGGGGAAAGGAAGTAGTGCGCACAATTTGGACAGGAATCTCAGGAACAGGCTGCCAGAGATCGGGAAGGGTGATGTTCAAGAAAGCTTGCGCATGAGGACTAGGCTGGGATTCGGCGGTTGGCGGAACTCCAGGTGCAACACCGGCGGGTGCTGAAGACATTTTTCGTGCGACGGGTGGTTCACGCAATGCATAGTGAGTTTTGGCCACCTTTTCGTGCTCTTGGATGCGTAGAATGAGGGTGGCCTTGTTCCCTTTGCTGCGGGCAGAGATTGTTCAAATATGCAATGACTCGGTGTGAGAGAACTGCCTACACGGGCAGGCCACGATTTTTAAGTTCCTTTCGGAGGTCTGTGACGCTCTCGTTCTCCCATGTGCGGGTGAGGAGGACAGAGGAGACAAAGGAGCGGCGCTGGACGGGCGGGATGCGGGCGACTGCTCGGAACATGGCAGAGGACGGCACGTGCACTCGCCTACGCCGAGGACGACCGTGACGAAGCCTAGCGGCCCCTAGCGGCTCCAGCGACCAGCTGCCACCACCAAACCTCGTTATCGGCTTCATCTTGCTCCTTTCAACGCTGATTGCACCCTGATTGCAGTCAGTCATCTGCCTCGTGTACTCATCGAGGCGCTCACATCAGAGCCTTTTCGAGATATGACTCTTGCCGCCTGAACTTCTCTTATATTCAATTCATGCTCCAATTCTCTCCTGCGTAGGCACTGCTAACACTCACACTCCATCGCCTCTCTTCTCACTACAAACCACCTACTCACTTTCACAGATCTATAAACGCCGGGCTGCCTACTCCATCGATCTGGGAAAAACTCAAGGGCAAGGGCAAGGACGTCGAAATGCGAGACCGACAGGCTCTTGCACGTCAACGTCTCTTGACCTTGGCCTTTGGGGACATGGAGACTATTAGAATGGTTAGCTCGTTCTGTCTGTCTGGCTTTCCTTGCTACTCACACCTCTCATAGCTCCCCAACACCTTTGCTGTTTGTCGCATCGGCTTTGTATTGTTATCTTCTCATTCATTCACGTCTCCAGGAACTGGAAGCTGCCGCAAGGGAGTGGACAAAGCCTCCTCCCGATGCTCCGTTCACTCTTCGTATACCAGTAGAGTTTGCTTCTATCCAAGCTGCTGTACGCGTCGTAATCTGCATCCTCTCGAGACTGCCGCTAATGCATTATGTTAGAGACTGGTAGCCGGCCCGTACATCTATGTAGGTCTCTTTCGGTCTTTGTCGTCACTGATACTCAAGAAAAATCGGTTGTAGCTTACGGGCGAAGACTCGTATCAAATAGCGCTCATGGGCGTTCAAGGGCTTAGAGTTGAAATTGTTAGTGATGCCCCTCCGCCCCCCGACGAACCCCCGTAGGTCTCCGTTCATTCGCCACATTATCTATCACCTCTCTGACTTGTCTTGTTCGTAGTCCACCCCCGTAAGTTCGTTTTGCAGAGTTCCCTTTTCCGATTGAAACCCACGTCTGGAGCAGTCCACCACCTGTATTGGAGATGCCCGGAACATTCAACCTCGAATTGACCCCAGGTCAACACGTCGCTCTTGATGTGAATGTCAACTCCGATGAACTTGATATGGCTCGCATGGAGGATGGGACATTGGCGGAAGGCATGTTCTGGGGAAAGCTCGATATCGTCCATGCCGGCGATGACCATCACATGGAATTCACGGGCACTCGCTTGCCTGACAACGAAGATTACAAGGCTGGATTCAAAGTCGACTCTCGTGTCATGACTAAGCTAGCCGTTGCGGCAAAGCCAGTCACTGCAAAATGCCATCTAAGCATTTTAACACCCTCTATTCAATATTGCGACGTGATACTGTCGTTCTCAGCACTCTGGCAACCGGGGGTCACTTGGCCTCCTGCTGAGAAAGTGGAGGATAACAAAATCAAGTATTTTTTGCGTGCTCACCCTGGGGGCGCACTCGAACATTTTGAAACTGAAATGGTAACAACGGCGGTATATTATGAAGCAATGTGAGTAATTGCCAAACTACTCATGACTCATGCTCAACTACTCAATAGACCTGACCCTGGCATGGTAGATCCCAATGAGTATATCGCTCCCCGTAATGGCTTCGCCATGTCCTTCCGTGATTTTATTCCGCATCTTATGAACGTGCTGGATCAACTCGGACTATCTCTGCACGCAAGGACGAATTTCTTAAAGTATGTTCCAAGCTATTGCGTCCCATTGGGCTCACATTGACCGGTCTTAAAAGCAACAACATGCATGCCTTTTCACAACACAAAAATATCGCATATCGTTTCCTTTCTCAGAGCAAAATCGCATCTGCCATCGATATTGCCGTCACGACTGATCCCTGCGTCTTTACTCGCCTCTTTCTTATTTTCCGCGGGCTAACTGATGACGAGGTCGGCGCCTTTGCTGGTGCCACAGAGAAAGAAGCCAACACCGTTAATTGGAGAGAAATTGTTGACTGGCAAGAAGACTCCAAGGATCCGACCTTGTTCCGCATTCTAGAGACTTCGGTACTGGAGGTCACCTAATGTCTCCAATCTTCCATTCTCGGGTATTAATAGTGATGCTTATGACCTTTGCCTCTTATCGCTGTCTGAAGTTATTCATACTTGTTTTCCCCCTAGTTTAGCATACCCTTTATTTACATATCCTACGCTTTCCCTTCAGTTATCGACCGCCGTGTTAACAGTATCTCTGTAGTACTAGTCGGTGTACGTGTATTCCCACACTTTGAATCCTTTTAGTGTAGCCTTTCAATCATTCACATCCGTGTCGTGTGACCATTTATCAGGTGAGCGTTTTTAGCTGAGACCACTGGCACTGTCCAACCTATCCTTCTTTCCTCCCACAATAATGTTTAGGACGGCCTTTAGACAGCTGTGCAGACCGAGTTTGAAGCCCTATTCAACATTGAGTAATCCAGAAGTCGAGGCGCTTAATAGATGGATATCAACTCCCCGCGAACAAGTCCTCTCGGACACATTCCATTTGGAGCGCCTCTCTGACCTTTATATTACCCTCCCAACACGAGATGGTTCACGCCAGCCCTATCTACCTCCCAAAGAGACCTCCCCGATGGGCTATGCTCACCATATAGCCTTCTTTCACGCACGTACACCAGAAGCGAAGCTCCGTGAGGACGGGACTGACGCTGATTTCTCCCCGCCGGAACCATTCACACGGAGAATGTGGGCGGGAGGCAAGATGGTCTGGGACCCAGAGGTCCCGCTTATGATTGGCCAACGTGCCACGGCGACTTGGGGTATCGACTCTGTCAAGAAAAGGGGGTTTGATGATCCTCAGAAGATCCCCATGGTCTTCGTCAACCAACGGATTGACATTACTATGAAGGGAAATACCCGGCCCTCACTTACAGAGGAGCGCTCCCATGTTTACTTTGCTGTAACCTCTTCTGACCCTCCGAAGACGAAAGCTCGCGAAGGTGTGCTCCAAAACATAAGTCAGAATGTGCTCTTTGAGTTGACACACTGACAGTGAAAGATATTCCATCCAAGTCTGACTTTTCGTTCACATACAAACCAACTTTAGCGACTCTGTTCCGCTATTCTGCTCTCATGTTCAATGCTCATTCTGTTCATCTGGATCTCGCCTATACTCAGAAGGAAGGACACCCAGGTGAGCAAGGACACCGTGCAGTGTAGTATCAGCTAACGAATGAGTCGATTTTTAGAGCGCCTTGTTCATGGCCCTCTCACTGCTACTATGTTGTTGGAGACTGCCATTTTCCATAATCCAGGGATCCAAATAACATCGTACGAGTACCGCGCCCATAATCCGATCGTCGTTAACCGTCAATCCACCATACATGGTAAATGGAATGGTAATACCTCGATCAAACTGTGGTGTGTTGATGAAGATGGAATTGTTGGAATGTCGGGAATTGTTCAGCTTCTTTAGCTTACCTGTGTTACTGCAGTGTAATGACTGAAAGCACAAGTTCAGGTTGAAGCTTGTGAGTCGTGTGTCGCGATTTATAGTCACACGTGATTTCACGTTGTCCTTGTTTTGGCGGACGTTTAACGCGTCTCGCGTCGTGTGAACTACTCCTATCCTCCAACCACCACCTTCTCTCTCCATGGCCCCCAAAGTATGCTCGTACTTTATGCTGAATGACAAGTATTGCTCACCTCTTGATCCTAGCCCGCCTCCACAGCCGGTAAAGCACCTGCCTCCACCGCGTCCAAGGCACCCGCCAAAACCGAGGGCGCGAAGAAGACTGCCAGTAAGAGCAAGTCTGCCGCGCCTGCAGATGGCGAGAAGAAGAAGCGTCGAAAGGTTCGCAAGGAGACATACAGCTCCTACATCTACAAAGGTACTGCACTTGCTCTATTTCACAATGCCACTGCTCATCCCACTTTCAGTTTTGAAGCAGGTGCACCCCGACACTGGTATCTCCAACAAGGCCATGGCGATCCTCAATTCCTTCGTCAATGATATCTTTGAGCGCATCGCCACTGAAGCGTCTAGTATGTTACGTTAAACGTTCGCATCGTTCTTGCTCACCATTACGCCTTGATAGAACTCGCATCCTACTCCAAGAAGTCTACCATCTCATCTCGTGAGATACAAACTAGCGTCCGTCTGATTTTACCTGGTGAACTCGCCAAACATGCCATTTCTGAGGGCACAAAGAGTGTAACCAAATTTTCGGCGGGTGGGAAGTAAGGATGTGGTCATCGTCGCAATCCATGTGTATGTTTGTGGCTCGCTTCCTTGCGTGTTGACACTACTTGATTATATGGCGTTTTTTTTTTTTTCATCTTCCCAACTATGTACTTGTACTCCTATCTGTCGGTCTTTGCTGGGTTAAGATTATATATTTTAATATGATGTACATGTGTATCTAAAATCCTGGTAGTGGGAATGTATCACCAAGGCTTGACGAGTATCGAGCGAGAGGACATACCATACTTGTTGCCAGCCTCCTTGCGATTCCGCTTTCCCATTGCAATTTTTTCCTCTAAAGCTTCCCGGTTTTCGTAAGCCTCCTTGAGCAAAGTTGAAAGTTGGTGCCGTGACCGCGCAATCCCACTGGTTTTGCTTGCCTATCAGCAGTTAGCGTGTATTGCTCTCCCTTGAAGTTGGCCGACTCACGTTTAGGGTCATTCTGGGCGCGGCCGGGGCTTCGCCCGCACCTTGTGTAATGGCTTTTCTCTCTTCTCTCTCCTTAATTTCACGCTTCGCCCTCTCCATCTCTGCCATTGCATTCGCATCTTCTACTTCCGCTGATTCCAAATCCTCGAAACCCTTGACCATACCCTTCTCTAATGCTCGCACATGCGCATCGTACTCAGCCTGCCACTTCTTGACGAACTTTGCGTAGTAGACAGGATCGTATGCTGCCCATGCACCAGAGGGAAGTCGATAGTACCCAGGATATTCGTCCGTTTGAGATGGCTCACGTATTTCAAAAGTGGGAACATCAGGTGCAGAGGAAAGGATCGGGATAGATGGAGTTGAACTCGAGCTTGATGAGGGTTGAGTGACCTTGGTAGACGAGGTGGTACCTAGGAATGTTTTAGGACCTGAGAATTGGGTACTGAATGAGCAGACACGTACCGCCTAATGAGAAGAAGTCAACTGCAGGTGCAGCGGGCTTTTGAGGCTGAGGTGTCGGTCTGGGCTTACCGTCCTCGACTGAGACGTTCGAGCGTCCTTTCTTTAACGAGGGTGGGAGGAAAGGTAAAGAGGCAGCTGGACTAGGCACCTGGGTATCTTGAGGCTTAGAAAGAGCTGAAGATTCACCATCATCTTCAACGTCCTCCTCATCTTGCACTGGCGGGCCTCCGTATATTCTTGGGGCTCCAAAGTCAAGTCCCCGGCCTTTTCCTCCACCTAAAACCCTTTCTGAGGCGGGTGCCACAGGTACTTTCTCTTTGGGAACAGGTAACATGGATAACAATAACGATTTGCCTGCGCCATTTTCCAGTCGAGGCCGCTTCGAGGCTGGTCTCTCCTCTGTCGAGTCGTCATCTTCCGCGTGTTCCCCAGTTGGGAGACTCGGAAGGCCGATGGTGATCTTTTTCGTTCGTTTCGCCTTAAGGGGCGGTAATGCAATACCGGATTTTGGCGCGGAAGTGGTGGGCTTTGGTGTTGGAGCTGTTGGTTTAACTTGAGGCCGTACTGCTGCCACCGTCTCGTGGTCACTATCATTATCGCTGCCACTCCCATAGACCTCAACTCCGAGCATCAAGTGTCGAGCCTGATTAGTCAGTATGTGAGAGTTGGAGACAGGAAACAAGGGTGTGCTGACTTCAAAATCGCTCAGCCTAGAATGTAGGTGGAATTAGTTTTGTTCGGTCTACATCCACCAAACGTATGGATGCATCTCCCTACATACTTTTTGTATATTACTTGCAGCTAATTTTTTATGTATCGTATGTAACTGTTCGTGATGTATCTACTTACAAAGGTATGATAGCCATTCCACTACACTGTATGTTATATTACCAAGTCCACTGAATACAAATGTCCTTCAATCTTAGTCCAATGATGATACGTAAGGGATATATGAAAGGTGTAGACTTGAAGTCGTAATTCGTAATCAAGGTCGGGCTGAGGCAAAGAACCTGTCAGTCGGGTTCATGCAAGTTAAATTCAACATCACTAACCGAGTTGTTCCTTGCGATAGAACCAAAAGTATCCCAGAACGATGACGAGCTGGCAAACCAAAGCAATCCAGAATAACGGCAAAGCCATAGGACTCCCTGTGATAGAACGACGCTCAACTATGATCCCTCGATCAATCAACAGAAAACAAACCACCGAGTCCATCAGAAAAGTCCCACTTGGCCGCATCCGGGAACACTGAACCGGGCCCGATTCGATTGGGAGCTGTTGCTCGTGCAATCATAACACAAACCGAACCAATGATCTGAGAAAATGCAAGGGTGGCACAGACATGAAGGCGAGACAATGTCTAAGAGCTGCTTCAGTCTTGCAAAATTCTCCGTTACAACATCAACACACCTGAAGAAGTATCATGCCAAGGCCAACACCCTGCACTGCATCCAGGACTCCAAGCCACAACCACAACGAGATACCAAGATAGGGTCCAGCTTTACCAGCCCAAGGAATATAGAGAGCAAGAGATGATGTACCCCAGAGCATCTGAGAAATTATTTGTAAAAAAAAATAAAAAAGATGAAGCCTGTTTCGTATCCTACCTGACACCACCTTGGGGCCCCGAGACCAACCGCGAAGACAGGAAGCAACCATGTATGAGTTTTGCTGAAGTGCGTCAGCACAAGCATCATGCCTGCCCAGACAAAGACGAAGAAAGTAATGATAAGGAGAAGAATCCTCCATTTTGGAATGTCCACACTCCATAAAAAGCTCCAATTCCGACCATAAGGCTACAGAAGAAAGGTCGGTAAGCATAACAAGGAATAAATGTCAACAATGACAGCGTACACCGCTAAGCCAGTAGTCCCGCAAGATTTCGGAGGCGAGGAACCATAAAACAAGCTTTCGCCGCAATAGCGTTTTTACGAACTGCGGGACCTTCGGAGGGGTTTGCCGATAGTATTCTGAACGTCAACGCGTAAGCAGTGATTCAGAAAGAAAGATCGGCACATACCTGGAAGGCCATAGAGCATAACATATGCAAATGCAAAACTCATGATTGCAATAGGCCAACAGACCAAAACGATCCACCACGGCGGAACGTAATCATCCTCCTTCCCATTCAAAGTATATCCCCAGTACCAAAGCGCCGCGACCCAAATCTGCTGCGAACCTTGAACAACGCAGGCCCGCAAAGTCCAGACCTCTGTCGCCGCACCCTGAAAAGCACCTGAGCTTGTAGACTTAGATTGGGTCACTCAAGAGAACATACCGCTTCTTCTCCAAAGTTGAGACCAAAGAAGAGAAAAGCCGCAGCCGAAGCGACGGCATATGACCAGGTTGCAATGCTGGACAACGCCCTATGTGCGGGATAAATGGCACTGGATAGAGACGGAAGGGCGATCAAAAAGAAAGCAAGGCCGAAGAAGATCCACGGTGCCGACAAGACATATACGGATGGTTTGAATCGGAAGAGAGTATACCATACGGCGGATGCCGCCAGAAAGACCCCACCTAACACGTAGAGTTGAACGTCGTCTTGCCAATTGCGGCCAGTCAACAACGTGATTTGGAAACTTGTTGCGCTGAGCATCTGTTTCGAGACATAAATATATGGCATGATGAATTCGGTGGACAGCGCACCTGTCCCAAACCGATCACGATTGTATAAAGAGGCCATCCACCAATCTCGCGAGACATAAAAATTTGCAACCTGGTCATAGGAACCGCCTCTGGTACACCCGCGTCATGTCGCATAGAAGCGTCATGATCGGAAGATGAGTAGGCTTGGGTGTTGGGTGCTACAGAAGTATATTGGTTCAGTCCATCACCTGCTTATATATTTTAGAGCTCACAATCAGGCCGGGAGTATATGGATGAAGGTGGTGTTCCCCATGTTGAATCTGGATGGGATGAACGCAAGCTGGCAGCACTCGATAATCTCTCCTTTCGAACCTTTCCGAAGAACGCTTCTTCACTCTTGATAAGATACTTTTCAATGGACAACTCATGCTCAGAGTTCTTTGCGTTGAGCATCTGGAGCTTTTGTACGAAGTCTGAAGCAACAACACCGTCTGCATCCGTAAACTGCGGATCGATTAGATTTGGATTAGAAGAGGGGGGGGGAAATGACTCACCGAGGCAATTGCTTTGTTCAGAGGAGAGTTGGACTTCTCCTCAACAATTGATGAGATAGAGTCTACTGAAGAGACTCGTGAGTGAGCACCAAAAGGCCGGCTGGGAGCCTCCAAGCCACCTTCGAGGAATGGGTCTGGTGCATTTCTATGGTCTCGTCCAATAGTGCGGTTAGCCCTCTCAAGGAAATCATTATAAGCCTCCGGTGTGTTAGTAGCAACAGTACTACCCCGGGAGTGCGTAAAATAATCTCGGTCCCCATCCATTGAAGGAGCCCTACTGTCATCGTGGACTCGCCCTGTGCCATTAAGTGTGCCGCTTGGACTCAAAGTCTCTTGACTCCATGTTGCTGGTGATCCGGGAGTATGTACCATTGATTGCTCTCCAATGCTGGCGGCATCCCAATCTGGTTGTGATGGATATGCCTGATTGACCGGATCCCAGTCTTCATTCTCTCCAATCGACGCAACAATTCTGTCGTTACCGTCAGATTCCCTCCAAGCATTCGGACCCGCGATGCGACGGCTAGTATTGATACTACGCTTGTGGAAATCCTCCATTCTTTGACGCCACTCGATGACAGGGAAACGCTGAACAGCAGAACGAGCTCGGAGAATGGCACGCTCTTCTTCCGTTGACTTCAGCGCCATTTTGATAGTTTTCGTAAGTTGTGATAACATGTGAGCGGTCGAACTCGATTCGACAGGATACCACTGAGAAAATTCAAGAAAAAATCATCATCATTATTTGTTGATCATATGAGAATCGTAGGACTCACCCAGCCCGGCATCAGACCAAGGCCGCCCAAGCGACTTCCAACGCCGAGTGCTCCCTTTCGACCGAATTCGACAGCTACAAGACCAAATGGCTCGTCTCGGGATGGAATCAAGGCGAAGTCAGCGCCACTGAAAAGATAGGGCGGAAGCGCTGTAAACTCGGGTTTTGAGTAGACACGATCAGGATAAAGTTCCATCAGTCGGGCAAGCTTCTCTGCAGCAAATCGGCCGTATAAGTCAATAACTGGGCCAACGGCAATCAGTTGAACACTAGGACGCTTTTCGAGGCTAAGCAGAAGCCATGAGCATTTCGAGCACATGGGGTATAAATTAGACCTACACAGAAGGCATGACATCCGCAATAAGGTCGACTCCTTTCTGTTTGGACCAGCGTCCCACGAACACAAATAGGTCCGAGTTAGGATCCTGCTTGATGCCAGCCCATTCCTGAGCTTGGCGTTTGCGTTCGGGACGGGCAGCTTCAGCGACCTGGTCGATGACAACATCACGAGCAGAAGTGGGCTTCTCATCCAAAGCAGCAATGTCATCGGGGTCAGGATTTGGGAGTGAATCGACATGTTTGAGGGTCCATAAAGCAGGATAGCGAGCCCAACTACGTTTACCATATTTGTCCGAGACACCAGCAACTCCGACACTCTTTTGATGAGCACTTATGAAAGAGGCGGCGGCGTGAAGAAGGTTGAAGGTATTTCCAAATTGAACGTATTTCGTGCACTGTTCTTTGCTGATGTTGAAGGCTGAGCAAACCTCTTTCATCTCCTCCTTTGTACGCAAAGGCCAGAGTCCTTGGAATTCGGCATTGTGGAGAGAGAGAGAGACTGGTATAACTTTCGGGAGCAAGTAGATGGGAGCAAGAGCACCGTGATAATCATTGATATGGTAGATATCTATGTTCGGGAAACGACGAATGGTGGCAGCGATTGCTTGATTCCAGGTCGAGTAGAAGATAGCGGAGCTGAGGTCATCCATCCGAGCGGGATAGGGATCTGATTTGGTTTGGGCACGGAAAACCGGACTGTCCAAGATCACATAGGTAATGTTGTCCATAACGTGAGTTTCAACTTCGATGAGATAGGGCTCGCCGAAGATTATGACTTCAATGGGTTCTGCAGGTTCCCCGGCAGGATAATCAATGTCTTTAACCTTGGGGACCAACCAAACAAGATCAACATCGGTCATGGCTCTCCCCATTAGACTAGACATGACACCAAGTCCACCAATCTTGACCTTGCATTTCCAGTCCATGATCTCATATTCTAGAGTCGCAATCATGACCTTGCGGCGTTTATTTTTGTCCTCGGGCCATCCGATGATTTCAGTGTTGTGCTTGTGACCGAAAAGCTTTTCTGACGCGTTATGAGCACCTTCCTTTAGGTCGGTAGTAGATTTGGAACCAAGAGCACCAAGAATAGGGAAATACTTGTTGTGCGACTTTGCCTTAACACCATATCTGTTGTGCTTGATCCCATAGAAGGTCCACATGAAGATGAGAACGGCAAGTGTACCGGTGATGAGAGGGATTGAACAGAGAAGAGCATACATGATGGCGCCAACAGATGATTGTCCTCGCGGTTCGAGAGTCCAACTCATTGAAGAGTCATTAACGAGCAGTGTCCATGCAAGATGAGGCCTCGGTGGCGCAGACATATTGAGGTAATTAGGGGCCATTGTGTTGGGGGGTAGACGGTCCAGAACGCCATCACCATCCATGTCGCCGTAGTAATAATCATCGAAATTCCAAACATTTAGTTGAACGTATGTTGGCCACGACGCCATAATTTCAAGTTCCCAAAGGCCATCCGAGTTCTGCGTCATCAGAGACGTAATTCCCTGATCAAAACCCCAGTCATTGAAGGGTCCCCGAGCCAAAAACTGTGGAACGCGTCGCTGAGGACCAGAATACCCGACATCGGCGTGAACAACATGGGCCACAGACATAGCCGCTTGGCTCCAATCTAAGGATATTGTTAGGTGTGACGAAACAAGAAAAATAAATGCAAAACCCACATTGTAACATGGCATGATCGCCATCCCAGAAATTTTCAGAAGATTGGAAAGCCCTCTCATCCATCACAGTGGTATCTTCCCAGTCCTTCCACTGCGTCCAATTCTGGCCAAAGTTCCATGAGTACCTGAATTTGTCTGCACCGAACGCCTTGTGCGTGAAGGTGTACTGTCCATTTGATATCTTGAACGAGCCACTCGCATCATACTCATTCTCCGGGAAGACCATGACGTTGTTGCTTGCACCCTTCCTCAGAAGGAGATGATCAACAGCCTAAATTCGATGGAAATTTTGAGTCACAAAAGAAGACTGCAGAAGGCAGACTCACTCCAGTCGTAGCGTTGCTATCTGAAGCAGACGGATTGTTGACGTTGATAGTCAGTATGCCATCCGGGAAATTGATCAAAGTCGCAGACCAGGCCCACTCCGACGTTGAACCTCCCGGAATTTCTGAAGGATCTGGATTGATTACTGCATCACAGTGTACGTTTGTAATGGTGGGTGCAGCTCCAACGCCGGACGAAGACATGTTGAATGATATGCTATGTGTAACGCTATCACAATCCATGGCAACATTGAATTGCAGCGAGATGTCAACTGTGGTCGCGTTGATGTCGCCTTCCTTGACGAGAATGCGATGATCGTGACCGGGAACAAATTTGGTTAGAGCAGGAAGAGGAGCAATCCATTGATCGACGGGGACAAGCGCTTTGAAACTAAAAGCCTCCATAGTGATATTAGGAAGACATCCGTACCAGGGTGCCTGGCTGTTATTGAAATATGATGAGAGCGACGCAGACAATGTATATGTCTCATAGGGAGCAAAAAGGTTCTTGACGACTGTATCGGATGTGAAAGGCGACGACATCCAGAGGGTACCCTTGCAATCGTACGAATATGTCTTGGTGGCATTCTCATTGCTATAGAGTAGCCAGACCTGGTCTTGATATGTACCGGACAAGGCCTGGACGCCAGGAATACCGGCTCTCGATACTGACCACAAACCTATCTCTGTCGCTGTGCCATTAGAGCCAGGCCGCTGAATGTAGTAGGTCCAATTTCCACGCTGAACGAGATTAAATCCATCTTGAAGTGCCCCGTATACCGTTCGAAGATGATGGAAACGGGCAAAGAGGCGTCGAGTGTCCGCAGTTGGATCAAAGTGGTCGAGTGCATTCCAGTCATCATGACAGCCCAGAAGGGCCTTCTCAAGGGGCATGTTGAAGTATTGCTCTGAACCAAGAGTATAACAACCATGACGTTTCCAGGCTTGGTTCCCAGTCATCGCTTGACGTCTGTACTGACTGTCAGCTCAATTTAAATAACCTCTGAAGTGGTGCGTACCCGTAGAGATAATTCGATGCGCCATTGTCGTACAGGTAGAAATTTTGTTCCTCGCCATAAAAGATCTGAGAACCAATGTCAGAATTTGTACAAGTCAAGTAGAACAAGCGACATACAAGTGGTATACCAGGCATGACCAAACTAGTGATGAAACTCGCCAACGCACTCTTCTGCGTCCCATCTTGTAGACTGGGCCATCGGAAAACATCGAAGTTGCTTGTGCCGTACATATGGCGGGGGTCAACAGTACCGTTGTTGGCATTTAGAAAATCGTCGTTTACGAACATCTGATTCCAGGCCGTGACAAAGTTGGTGTCGACATCATACGCGACTTGAAGATTTCCGTCCATTCCTAGAAATCGAGAAAGCGCTCGATAAATGGAGTAATGGAAGGCAACCCCGTCAAGAGCACTGAGACCGCGTTCGCGCAGAAAATAGACATCCGACGGTGTCACATTTGCAGCAGCCAAAAATCCGGGAGGAAGTTGTGTAGGTGTTCGCCCACGCCCACTAGGCAAAGATTCAACCCAAGTAAAACCAATAACAGATGAGAGAAAACCGACATATAAAGTGCACCAAAAGTGTCTCCACCGGTGACTTCTCCGGTGATCAAAAAATTATTTTTGCCCAATTGGTACGCACATTGCCGAGTACTGTTGGACCAACTGGCGAGGGCGTCCACGGTGACTTGGGTTGACTTGTCAATGCGAATCGCGTCGAAGTCCAGAGACGTGATAGCCATGCAAGAAAAGTGGGTGAGCTTGGCCATAACCGAAGGCTTCCATTCTCGAAGACGATCTTGAACGGAAGCAAATTTGGCCAACTGGCGCTGCCAATCAGGATGCACACCAAAAGCCTCCATGTCGCCATACTGGTCAAAATCTGACTCTAAACAACCATTTGCTGCCTCGAATATGTCGGAAGATACGATGTTGCCGCTGTCGTCCCAAAACACGGGCAAAGTGCAGGAAGTGTTGCGTTCATTGACAATCTGTAAAACTTTGAGATGTAAAGGACTTGAGAGAGATATAGCATACACTCACGTTAAAGTCGCGATATTCTGTAAAATTCCATGGGATATAATTGGGATGTTTCCAGACGGCTTCATGTTCGTTGAGGTCAAAGGGTGTAGTAACATTCAGGAACCTATGATATCATTAGAATCAAAAATAACCTGGATGGAAAAAGACCGGGGTGGCTTACCCTTGGAAACCAATTAGATCGGACATTGTACCGACTGTGAAATCCAGCATGAGGTACATGCCCCGAGAATGGATTTCAGCAATGGTATCGCGCCAATCAGAGATGGTTCCCCAATGGGGATCGAGGACGGTAAAATCCAATGGAGAATAGCCTGAAACATTGAAGGTAAACTCAAGTGGGGCCTTGATTGAAGCTTGAGGTAAACTTACTGTCGGCTTGCCAAATCATGTTTAGGAAAGGAGTTCCGGAGATGAATATGACCCGTATGCCCATGCCATGGAGATAATCGAGATGTGCGACCAAGCCCTTGAGGTCGCCACCGTACCGAAGCTGGGTCTCGCGATAGTCGTTCTCAAACATGGTTCCGAAAAAGTCGTTATTGGCAGGGTCACCATCGGCAAACTTGTCGAGAAGGATGGTGTAGACTGGCAGAGCTCTCCAGTTGGCGGGGGAGGGGTGGCGTGCGCCACCAGGCCATGACGAGGCGTAGTCAAGAGGTGAAGCGGCATTTTGGTTGACGTTGATATTGTAGTCGGCTAAATCGTCCCGATATGGAGAAGCGATGGTGCTGAGGGCAAGAGAGGAAAGAGCGAGGAGGGCGGCGAAGAGCCGCATGAGGGGAAGAGAGAGAGATGCGAACGCAAGGAACGCTGTCGAACAGTTAGCTTGAATGAAGAATGATTATGTAGGTAAGCATACATTATTTTTGGCAGGAATTATGAAGGGAAATGAAAAAGGGTGGGTTTCGACGTGGCAGCGAAGCGACTATTTATCTGTATCGTGCCGGGATCGGCTTTTCGTGGACGGCAGCTCATCGCCGTCCGTCGTCGTGTTTGAGGAGGACAGCGATGACGGGCTTTGCGTGCGGCCCGCCGTTTCCGGAGTGCTGACTCATCACGTCGTTCGGCGCCTGTCGAGGACGCGCGCGCGATTGTATTAGCCGATCCTCCTTCAATATGGCTGCCATGACCGTCAACCCCGCTTTCCACAGCCATGAAAATCCCTCTCAGTCTCCTCCCAAGCCCTCCTCCCCTGCCTCTCCAAGCACCTCCCAATTCATCGCCCAGCAGGCTTCCAGGTCTTTTATCACCGTACGTGGTCAAAATCCCCCCTTTCCAACAGCCCCCACGTCTTCTGCCCTGCTCGAGCCCCCTCCAGGCGTTCAATACATTGATTTCATCCGCACATGGTCCGATGCCCATGTCTCTCGCTGGTTGTCCGACATCAAATGTGGAAATCATGCTACAACCTTCAAGGCCAATGACATTCGTGGTGATGTTCTTTTGGAATTGGACCAGCAGACGTTGAAGGAGATGGGAGTGGCCAGTGTTGGAGACAGACTAAGGATTGTCAATGCAGTCAAAGCTCTTAGACTCAAATCTTCATCGCGTTCCCCCATAATATCTCAACCAGCCCGGTCGAGGCTGGAAGCGGGCTACGAAGTGAGAGCAACACCTCCGCATGACAAGGGCACTCCAGACACTCCACCTAACCGTCTAGCGAACAGAAGCGCTCGGCCTGCCCCACTTCAGCTCAACCAGAACGCTGGCAGAAGCGACTTGCCTCGACTCGAGCCTGATTCGGCCAACCGGCCAAACAACAATCATCCCGTTCGACCCCTTCCTCTTCCTCACCCTCCTCCACAACCCACTCAGCCCGTAGCGACACCGAATAGTGCTCATTTAGTGCCTGCAGCAGGACGACCGAACCTTCCTCCTCTTCCCCCACTACCGCAGGGCAAACCTCCCCCGCCGCCAGTTCGTCAGCCGGTCCGTCCCTCAGGTGCGCAAGGGCTCAGCGGCCGACGTACACCTACCCAGGATCCGTCTACATACGGAACAACATTACCTCTTGCCTCTCAGAATCGCGATCTCCTTACGCCTTCCTCTGCCACCAACTGGAGCGGATACCATCTGCCCGCGGATCCCCGTCCAGGAAATCTCGGAGGTGGTAAGCCCCCTCCACCCCGTTCGACATCCCCACTACCCCCGACCAGACCACGGCCTGGGCCTTCAGGTAACATTTTCTTCACATTCAAGAGATAGGTCGCTCAATTTCCTTACAGTAGGTGCAAGCCCCCCAAACAAATTACCCCGTCCACCGGCTGGAAACAACCCACATCCATATGCCAATGTCCAATCTGGCCCGACACTGCAAAGTAATCTTTCTCCGATATCGGAATCTTTTACGTCAAACTCGGGAAACCCATCGCCTCCATCTCTGGCGTACACGGTCGGTCGCGGTGCGTTTAATAATTTCAATACTCCGCAAGGCACGGTGCCTCTCGAAACGTTGCGTCGGAAGTTAGTCAAATTCCTGTTGCCGGATGAAGGCTTGACTTCCACCATTGATACTGCGACTTGTGCGGGAGGTGTAGAAGTGTTGGAGAGAGTCTTGAAGAAGTTTGGGAAGGGAGGCTCAAGAAGCACCGATTCGGATGATGATTACCTTCCGATTGAGGACGGAGGTCTCAGCATTGATGGATGGGCTGTCTATCTCGGAATGGGACAGGATAATAATCCTGGTGAGTTTTACTATGATCGATTTCTGAACTGTACACATAAACGGAATCTAGGCACACCATTGACTGAGGCAGAATTGCTCTCAATATGTCATGCCTCACCAGAACATCCGTCACGAGAGCGTGGCTTAATTGTTCGCCGACTTCCTAAAGCCAAGCGTCATGATGATCGAGGCGCCATGGCTGGCCCGACGAGCAGAGCGACCAAACGTGCAAGCTCTATTAGCATCTTGAGCGGCCTGGGAGTTCGAGATCCCGAGCGAGCACTAGATCCTCCCTCACCAACCTCTGCCGCCGTGAACCCCGCAGCACATCATGCAGCAAAGCGACCTTCGAAATTGCGGAACTTCTTTGGCCAGCGACCGCCAAGCGAACTAATCACAAATCATTTGACGGAATTCTTCCCCGCAATTGAGAAAAAGGTACTGGAACGCACGGCACGACACAGTATGATGTTGCGATCGAGTACCCTTTCCTCAAAACGCGATAGTGTTGTGTCGATCGTTCCCGGTTCGCAGTCTCGATTCAGCAACAGTACTCAAGGATCCGTCGGATCCGTAGGGTCTCCACCCAGAAGATCCATCTCTCCATCACGCTCGAGCGTTGACTCAGTACCGCCTCCTTCCACTGCCAGGCCTGGTCGAACGGGTGTTGCGGAGGAAAGTCAGGGCGAGGAGATACCTCGGATGTCCCTCTCGACAGACGATGGACGATCAATCGACCTTCACCCGCAAGATGCAGACACAAGTGCCAAAGCAGCTTCACCCCCTCAACTTCTTCCTCCCATTCCCTTCCCAACTGAATCATTCTCAGAATCGTTTGACGACATTACTGGGCGTAAACTATCACGGACAGCTTCAAATGCGTCGAGGCGTACGAGTTACATGACTGAACTACGGAGTAAACGAGATCGTTCTGACACCGCTAGTCTTATGACCGTCGATGAGATTACAGCAGAGGTGGAGAGTCGTAGAGCAAGTATGCAAGTCGATCCTGGTTCAGATACGGATGATTGGACAAAAGTCGATTCTGACGGATTAGAAAGTAGTAATTTGGCAGATGGAGATCTACCGAAAGAAGTAGCTCCCGCTGAGGTTGAGGATGATGAAGATGAGGACGAGGATTCAGACGATGAGGGTCCTGAAGCAATGACCTCTCAAGGGGGTAAGACTTTTGTTTTTCTACGAACATCTCGTGGGCTGATTTGCTCCCTAGGAAACAAGTGGATCAAGGGCGCCTTGATCGGCGCTGGCTCTTTTGGCAAGGTTTACCTTGGCATGGACGCCTCGACTGGACTTCTCATGGCTGTCAAACAAGTGGAACTCCCAACGGGGTCTGGTCCAAATCAAGAACGCAAGAAGAGTATGCTCAGCGCCTTGGAAAGGGAGATTGAACTTTTGAAAAATCTTCAACACGCGAACATTGTGCAGTATCTTTGTTCGTAATATCTTCATTTGTGATTTTCAAGTTTATCTGAGCACAAACTCATTCTTTAGACTCATCCATCGACGATGAATACCTCAACATTTTCTTGGAGTACGTGCCTGGAGGTTCGGTAACTGCTCTTCTTCGGAACTACGGTGCGTTTGAGGAGCCACTGGTGAAAAACTTCGTTCGACAAATATTAGAAGGTCTTAATTACCTCCATGAACGTGACATCATTCATCGAGACATCAAAGGCGCAAACATCCTTGTCGACAATAAGGGTGGTATCAAAATTTCAGATTTCGGAATTTCCAAGAAAGTCGACGACAGTAAGAGATTATTGTTGATAGGGTACCTTTCTTATTCAATTCATCTTACTCAGATCTCTTGACTGGTAATCGTGTAAATCGGCCCTCACTTCAAGGCTCTGTCTTCTGGATGGCCCCAGAGGTCGTGAAGCAAAGTGCCCACACTCAAAAGGCTGATATTTGGAGTGTCGGATGTCTTCTTGTGGAGATGTTGACAGGCGAACACCCTTGGGCTCAGCTCACCCAGATGCAAGCTATTTTCAAGGTGAAACGTTTTTTTCTAGGATTCAAAAAAGGATTCTAATCTGTCGTCGACTTCTAGATTGGCTCCTCTGCGAAACCAACTATACCATCCGATATCAGCGCGGAGGCCCAGGACTTCTTACGCCTCACTTTTGAATTAGATCACGAAGCCAGACCTTCAGCAGCTGAGCTGTTGCAATACCCGTGGATTAACAAGAAGAGTAAGACTGGCAAAACCGTTGCACCAACAGAGTCGGGATAATTTTGTGCTTTCTTGCTTGTCATCATATGTTTGATCATGGATATAATTTTTGTTGTACTAATTTGCACGCTTATGACATTCTTTTGTACTTGGTAATAGATGGTAACTGTTCTACGCTTATCAGATATCATCCTTAGCTCGCTTTCTTTTGGAACCACCAACGGCTTTTGTGCCTGGGCCCCAATGACTTGTTGGATTTTCCTGATACCTGACAAGTTTCATTTTGCCTGACGGTGTAACAGAGCCTGGGTGTCTCTTGAAGTTGGCTTCAAAGCTACAGAGCGATACAAATCATCACATCAGTGACGTTTAACTTTGATTTTCGACCTTTCCTTACCTCGGTTCTTTAGCAAGCAAACGTCGCGTAGGAGAGTTTTCGGGTATGTTTTCCATTTTCACAGGATTTAGCTTGATCCAGGAGCGGAATACGCTGTGCACATCTTCTCGCGTTGCTGTAGTCTTCAAAGAGCCAGCACAGGCGTGGGATCGGGAGATTTTGTGACCAGCATGGAGAAGAGCCGAACTGCAAAGGCACGATTGGGACCATCGTCACAGTCGAGTGGTAAGACTTACGCAATTTCCTCGAGTGTCGGTGTAATGCAGTGGAAAAAACTGGCGATTTTAGCTGGAGTAAAGTAGAAGGGGGCATCGAGTTCCTACGAGTACTTTAGCTCAATTACACAGCGACAAAATCTAGAATGTTCACCTCTTGTGCAACGGTCAACATCCCTTTCATGCGCACTGCAGTTCCGTACTTGTCCTGGTTCGCTTCCAGATGTTCAAGGACCTTGGACAGGAACTTTGGGTCATGTAAAGGACCTGACCACATTGGTCCAGCCATCTGTAATGTTGTCAATTATGACCAAATGAGCAGAATTTGACAGGTCTACATGCAACGTAGAATCGCATTCAGGACATTTTTCTGTTACGCCGGGGCCGTTTTGAATTTTAAAAAGATAGTTGATATTACCGGCCGCTGATTGCTTTTCAACAACTTTACCGAGAGGTTGCTCATAGAAGGATTGACACGACGAGCAAATATAGTAAGCTGACGTCTTGCTGCAGACCGGTGAATATGATGTTGGATAGGGAAAATTAAAACACACGTCAAAGCTTTTTTCACTTCCAAAGGAGATGTCTTGACTCGAACGAATATCCGTACGTAAAAGTCAATGGATAATGAGACAAGAGGCTCAATGTAGCGTCCATATCTTGATGCAGAAGTTGAGAGCGTGTAAAGCACGAGGCGGAGCGCCTGCAAGAAGTACGAATTATTACTCTTTTAAAATGGATACAGGCCTACCGCTTCATGACAATATTCTGCTTTGACGGGAACACCGCCATAATTGGAAAAGCTGCGAATGCAAATTATCTCTGCCATCCGTCAAGAGATCAGGAACCTACCATTTTTCAGGATAGTTTGTCGTTGCCAACACGGAAAGGTCAGTACAGGTAACACATAATAAACCTATGGAAAATGTTCGATGATGGCGTATTAAGTTCTGATGAATCCACCTACCCCCATCCTTCACACATTGGATGGCAGCATCGATGAATGGTGCCGCTGTGCCATACGGGTCGAGGTCAATAACATCCACCCGATCCTTTTCCTCTCGGTGTGAATACATCAATGTGCTGGAAAGTGAGGCAAAGTCAGACGTTTTTGCCTGTCACCCTAACGAAATACTTTACCAAGCATCGCCTTCATTGATTCTCACTTTCCCAGAGGATGTCCCCGTAGGAGCTTCAGATGCAGATCCTAGATCATTAATTTCAACATTCCTTCTCATGGCTGCAGTGGCGGACGGCGAAATATCGTTGGCTATGACATGCCTAGTTGAACTTCAGTCAGGCTCATACCGAGACACGATTGGACCAATCGCTGACTTGAGAAGTGGGATTTCCTTTGCATAACGAATTGAGCGAAGACCAGTGGCCGATAGTGCCTCCAGTAAGACAAATTTATATGGCTTTCCGCTCGGTGAGCACCTCTCTACTGGATTCTGTTGGTTACGCGCACCTCGGGTGTTTTTATCGTAGCACGGGAGGCCTCATCCTTTGTATCGTCAGCTCCACCGATGTGAGTTGAAGGCTCCCCAGTTTGTTGAGTTTCCTCAGATTCTACTACACTTCGCGTTATTGATATCAGAAAGTATAGGGGTTACTGGGCGCGATACGCACCTTTGCGTTTCTTAGCAGCCCCTTCCTTCTGCTTCTTGGCCCTCTTTTCTTGGTTCTGTCTCCATCTTTCCTCTTTCGACTTGTTTAATTCCTCGCTCCACACCCGGATGCACGCTACGCTAGTGTCACGATTGAACTCCTGCACAGGGTTCAAGAACGCCTCGTTCGATTCAAGTAGAATATGAGAGGTATTTTCCGTATGCAGTGTAAACCCATCAGGGACAGTGATGTTGCTTGCCGTCGACATTCTGAAACTACTGAAGCGTAACGTGGAGAGGCGGCGCAAGGCCGACACAGACGTGAGCCAGGTAGACGTTTTCGTGAGGCTTGTGATCGACGCAGATCACGGTCCACGAAAACTTCATCAGCCCAAACTTGAACTGATATATAAAGTCAGGGTCATCGATATCTCGATCAGATTTTTCTGCCAAAACTTCTTCAAGGACGAGTACATACTTACTTACTATCAATTGTCAATTATCCTAGGTTTGGACGTCGACCTCTTCATTGCTACTTGAGTTACGAAAATGCTCAATTGCCAAACTTCGTGACTATGCTCCCGAGAGATCTGGATCCGATTCGTTCATTTGCATGAGGCAATTCTTTTTCTATCTCCTAGTTGGTATTGAAGATTTCGAGGACACCATTGCCGGCGTCTGACAGCTAGCATTAGCAGGCCGAACTTATTGAATTGATGTACTTGATGTCCGTAGAACTGCGCTGAAGGAGCCGTACAGCTGCCGATGCGAGACTCCACTCCAATGTTTTCCAGCTGCCTATATAATATTAAGTATAATTGGTCTTAAGTGACCCATGCACGCCTAGTACTGCAGTTTGACAATTCTCTCAAATATAGCTTGCGTTTAGTCGTTATAAGATTTGAGTGAGGTGAATCGACTCTCCAGAGATGGATAACCTGAAGGTCAACATTCAACGATACCAAACGATAAGAATTACAATAGATAGCAATCACGAATACAGAACAGCCTATTCTAAAGTAGTTCCAGACCTGACCTGCTCATAATTGATTTTAACAAATTGAGCACTAGGTTATTAAGACGTACCTCCTTGCCAGTCTTCTGGATCTTGGCCAGAATATCATCGTAAGGGAGGTGAGATGTAACAGAAACTTCCTGCGCATCAAAGGAGATACTGTAGTCGGATACATCTAAAGAATCAGTACGGCATTCAATCCTTGTTATTTCGACTGAACTGTTTGTTCAACTTACCTCCAGTATCTTTAGCCTTGTCCAGGGCACGAGAGACGGCACGAGAACATCCGGAACAGGTCATCTAATTAAAGCGAAACGTCAAGCAAAGAGATCGGAAATGAATATCGGCACTCACCTTCACATCGAACTTGTACTTGTGGTCCTATGACGATCTAATCAGTCCGGGATAGAGAATATGTCGTAACGCGAATCACCGTCATATTGAGCTAGAGAAGAATACTGTTTCAGAGAAGGTCACTAAAGGTACATTAATCAACTTACAATAAAACGAGGTAGAGCGACGAAGAAAGAATAGTCAAAGAGGATTGAGAGAGATGTAGTAGTAAGCTGTGATTACCAGTTTATAAGCAACTTGATGACAATCAATCTCAGGCTCGGATCAACGGTCCGGACGCCCATGTAATGACCCTGGATTAGGATAGCTATATATAGACGGTTCTAGAAACCTGGACCACTACCTATGCGAATGACTTTCTACCATCTCTATAGGTTCGTCTCCTTCTGTTGCTACAGCTTCCCATCCTTCTTCGTTAGGCTGACGTCCTCGTATTCGACTCCAGTATGATGATACCCATACTTTAAAGGCGGTTCCTATTATCATGGTGTTCCCGACAAAGCGTATTCAATACTCACAAAATATTCGAGGACGATTTTCCTCATTTCGTCGGGTGATATAGAACACGGGAATTCCAGCCAGCACGAAACCTTCAGTTTATGAGTGTTGCGCTCCCAACGAAAGCGCGACAATGGCATACCAAAGACGGCAATAGCCTCAACAGGTGCGGCAATGACCGGCATGATTAGAAGGAAAAGGGCAACCTGCATAGGAATGTGAAGACTAGAAATGTGAACCTGTAAGTATAGCGGACTCACACCACAGAAAGTGATAGGAGTGATGATCCAGGCTTTGTAGGGTCTAAAGCACTTGTGTAAAGAATTGCGGGTGCAAAGGACCAAGAAAAATTCCCATACCTTTCTAAAGAAGGTTCTTTGACACGGAGAATAATCAATCCAAGGACCTGGATTTACATTCGAGGCCGAATTTCCACTGAACAAGTAAAAGCGATATTGACTTACGGTAAGGAAGTAAAAGGCCCAAGACGCAACGACTGAGAAGTTGATGAGTGACCTAAACCCTCCTCCAATCACAATGAATGAGATCGTAATGAAAGCTTGCAATAAGGCTGCGTTCATTGGGGTCTTGCGTGAGATATGCAGTCGCCCAAAAAGAGCAGGTAGAAAGTGCTCTTTCCCCGCAGCGTAGATCAAACGGGATGTCGTAAAGAATGAGCCTGACGAGAGTTAGAGGGTGCGCAAATCAAGCTTCAAGAAATGTTTACCATTGAGTGCACCAAAACAAGAAAAGGCGACCATGAAAGCGAAGACCATGCCTCCAATTGGGCCAAATAAGGCTCGCCCAAAATCTAAAGCAACTGTATTACTCATGCTGACTGTCACCTGCGCAATGTAAGAGGTTGACGCCCGGTAGAATGATGCAGCTTACCGTACTAAGCACAACAAAGTACGAGATATTTGCCAACATGAATGTCAGCTATAGAAAGCATATTGAGTATAAATTACTAAGTAAAAAGAGAATCCTGGGCACTTACGATCACAATAGCCATACTGGAGTGAATGGCTCTCGGTATGTTTTTTTCTGGGTGGGTCATTTCCCCTCCTACGTAATTGGCTTGGTCCCAACCATCATATGCCCAAAGGCCAGAATATAAGGCGAGAGACCACGAAGATGGGCTTCTGCTCGTGTCTTCAAACAGTGGTTGCCGAAAGGACGTCGAGGCTTTGCCACGAGCCAATTGTATCAGACCCAAAACTGTAATAGCTATCTGGAGTAAGATTAGGCGAGTCCGACAAAAAGATACTTGAGTCGTACAAGGGAGACAACCTTGAGAAAGGTAAGTAAGGTATGAGAACAATTTCTTAACAGGGCGCCCACCTTAATGGTCGTAAAGACAACGGCAGCTCTCGAGCCCAGCTTGCGAGAAACTATGCAGATAATGGTCACCACCATGACTGCCCCAACCGCCGTGAGCTTGATAGCCCACTTAGGAATGTCATCCGGCGATATCTCATCGTGGGAATGGCTCCAAAAGAGGCGGTTTATATACTCTGCGAAAATGAGGCTGATAACCGCATTTCCACCTGAATGGAGTGTATTAAAGTTCGCAAAAGACAGTATAAGGCATACCAGGCTTCAATGCGATGATCGCAGTCCATGCAAAAAGGTAAGAAACAAGTGGCCCATACGCGTATGAGAGATATGCTTGTGCACCACCATTCAGAGGAATGGCCGAACCCAATTCTGCAAAACTGCTGGCACCCGTCCATGCAAGCACTCCGGAAAACAGCCATACAGTCAGACTCGCGCCAACGCTTTTGGTGTTCGCAATAACAATGCCAGGTGATGAACTATGAATGAAATGAGAAAATTTACAACCAAAGCAGAGAATTGCCTTCACAAAATGCCCGAACCAATCTACAAAAAGTACAGAATAGTTAATGAACCACGAAAAATATGTGCCCTCATACCTGTAACCCCACAATGAGAGCAATACCTTCATAGTACATGAGATTATGTCTCAGTATGGGAGAAGCGTATCAGAGGGAGACTTGCCATTGATGAGCCCAACACTTTTTTCACCGCTCGGTCCTTGCCCAATATCAGGGTCCATAAGACTCATACTCAACGGCAGCTGTAGAAGTATGATTCAAATATTAAAGACGCAGAAGATAGGGTCTAAGACTCACCAGGTCATGCTGAAATTCAAAACCGGAGCCCGAGTAAGAACGGCCACTACAGAGGAGATTGAGAATTATGACGTGACTCTTCAGAAACAGAGCATACTGGCTATATCTGACGGGAACCACGGAGGGTCCCTCGGAGATTTCGAGAGCTTGCAACGATCCCTCGTCAGAATCGTGAGAATGTCGACTGAGGAGAGGTGAAGATGGAGGATAAGTTCCGCTCTTGGGGGACTTGACGGTAACGTAGTCATCTTTCGTGAGAGTCATGCCAGATGGCTGCAATGCCGTAACTTGGAATTTAAACTTCACACAAAGGCCGTTCACCAGGTCGTCGACGATTGCAGGGACTGGTGACGAACAACAGGACTTTGACGTTAACGTGCAACGTTCAACTTTCAATGTCATTTAGTAACGAGGCAAGTAATTTTGTATCACGTGTGAACGCGTGCAAATGAGACGCGTCGCCGATTGAAGAGCCAGAACTCTACCCTACGTTACTTTTGGAGGCAGAGTGCATGATGAACCACCAATTAAACCAATTAAGCTGATACATCGTCTAGTAACGCCTGCGCCACCACAGAATGGATGTCTGTACACCGTTCATGACAAGCATCCATGCACTTAGATGGGATTAGCGAAATCAACGAGATGAGGTTGGTCAAGGAACATACTCCAAAAACTTCCCTTGAACTCATTTGACCAGACTGCCAAACATTAGTGACGGTATCCAGCGCAGGCATGCAGGATAGAACCAGAGAGCCTTTCGCCAATCGAACCTCTTCTTCAGCGGGATCCAGCCAAATCTCTTGGCCAACGATGGACTATGAAACGTTGAGATATAATTAGTGGATACAAAGAAAAAAGAAAAATTCTCGCCGAAGCACAGGACATGACAAGGCCGAGCATCTCGACTCCTGCGTCTGCCAATGCAGTACTGGCAGCTACAACCCCAGACGCTATGCACCCTTCGATCCCATCAGCCTCAATGATTGTTAGGAAGACGTCTATGGTGGATTTTGGAAGCAATTCTAGGCGCACTGACGGCACGAGTGCTTGATGTATGGCCATCGCCAACGACCTATCTTCAGCATCCTAGATCAGCTCATTGATTATGCGCTCCTGGCTGATCACGATTGAGATATCGTACACGCATAGGTGCCTTTCGACGTCCGCAAGAGAAAGGGGTAAATTTTACTTCGACGTTGAGTTTGCCTTTCTCGTTATATGCGGTATTTTTTGACTGCCTTGGGCCATAACTGGGTAGTTTTGTGAAATGGTGTATAATAAGGGAGAAGAAAGACAAACACAGCACAGGCAATCTTCGTTCGTTCCGTCTCCACATAAGCAGACCCATTCGCTTGATCAATTAATCCAGGCTGCAGGACTGGGTGAGGGTGAGATGGAGAGGAAGGGCAAACCTTGCAACATACAGATGGGCCGAATGTCCGTTGGTTGTCGTGACTTTCGGGGTTGACTTAAGGTCCAAGGCAGAGCTTCAGTGTCGTCAAAGATTGGTGGATGACTTTCTTCGGGGCCATTTATACGTCTCCGGTCAAAATTTACCTGCGCCATGGAAAGCAGAGACGGAATGGCATTTCAAACTCCGAAAGTTGAGTGTTGTTTCCAAATGCAGCGTCATCATGAAACTCTCATTCTCTCTCTCTAAACCGCAGAAGACCGAGCCGCCTCTTGCTTCCCTCAAACGTACAGCATTCGACTTAGGAGATGACGATACTCTTGATGCTGCCCCCACGTCAACAGCTGGTAATCGAAACGCCCCAGCGAACAAGAAGCTTCTGGCACAGAATGTAGCGACGTCTAAAGCCATGAAGAAACGAATGGAGGCTGAGATGAAGGTAGATGAAACGGTTTATGAATACGATGAGGTGTGGGATAGAATGCAGGAGGCGAAATTGCGTCAGAAGGCAGCGAAAGAGCAGGAAGCTCTCGAACGTAAGGTATGTATATACGACTGCTGCAGTGAACCTCCGTCATCTCATCATTGTTCATAACAGCCCAAATATATTGGTGGTCTCCTCGCATCTGCGGCTACGAGAAAATTGGATCACTTGCGTGCAGAAGAAAAAATGATGCAGCTTGAAAGGGAAGCGGAAGGCGATCAGTTCAAGGACAAGGAGGTGTTCGTGACTCAAGCTTATAAGGATCAGATGGCGGAAGTTCGAAAAGCAGAGGAAGAGGAGAGAAAGCGAGAAGGTATGTTTTTCCTTCCCATATACCCCTGCGTTCAGCGTCGGTGTAATATTGTTTCAGAGGAACGGAAAAAGCAAGTTTACAAATCCAGCGGGATGACTCATTTCTACAGAAAGATGCTGGAAGAATCCGAGCAGAACCACGAAGCTACAGTGGCCGCCCTTCAAAAAACGCGCATTATCGGACCACAAGGTCCCGCACCCAATTTAACCATCGTGAAACCTCCCAATCATGCGCCGTTGTCTGATCTCGAGCTTGCGAAAATAGCGCGAGCAGAAGGCAAAGAAGTCGAACTGAATGATGATAACCAGATCGTCGACAAGCGTGAATTGTTGAGTGCAGGTTTAAACCTCGCGGCTCCTAATACCCGGCGACTTGGAATGCGATCAGCAAACGCCCAGGCTTCTCACGTCGGCTCCGAGACCATTCAAACCCATCGAGCTGTGGGAACTGCTGCCAGTCGCCGAGAAATCAACGAGCGAAGAGCACGAGAGATTCGACAGCAAATGGAGGAAGATGACAGAGTCACGCGGGAGAAAGATCTGGCAGAAACGCGGAGGATCGTTGTGAAGCGTAACACCGAGGCCGATGTCCAAAGTGCCCGTGAGCGATACCTCCAACGAAAACGGCAGCGTCTCGAAGCAGAAACCCAAGACCCGATACCTTCTGTATGATTATATGTACATCAACCTGGGCACTGATAATCTAAATCTATTCCTGTACTGACTTGTGAACATGCACAACAATGATATATATGATAGCGCAATAGTATCAAAGCAATACCATCTCCATAAATCCGTTCTTTGTCAATGCGAGCTTGGGCAGGTTGAGCGTAGACGATGATCACCGATCATCGAAACCATGGTGTCAAATGCTCGGAGAACGTGATGGACGGATGGTCGGTGATTAGGGTCTTCGTGGAGCATAGGCTTGATGAGTTGCATTAGTTCAGGAATGTAATACCCAGTCAACTAACAAAGAAAATAAAGACTTGTAAAGGTGCGAGATCATCTTGCATACATACCTTGCATGCCCGCAGAATAAGGACAGCCAGTGCCCATATATCAATCTTGTATGGATCTGCAATTGCACCTCGTTCACACTCAGGGGGGACCTCAGTTCCGCGATAGCCATAAATAACGGGTTTAGATGTTTTGGTGTACTTTCGACTGAGTTCGAAGTCAATATAAGCATAATGTCCATTATAATCGGTCAGGAGATTGCGAAGAGAGATGTCCAGATGCGCTATATGATGGTTATGCATGAAAACGACATGCTGAAAACCGCATATTAGTAATTTAAGACCAAGAATCAACTTATATACCTCAGTACACTGCCTGAGGGCCGCAAGAAAGAGCTTCATGCAGCAGGGGGTATCAGTGATGAGCTGTGAAGACCACTCCTCCATCACGATGAACACAATATCGTCATCAGCCACTTCGATGAAGTCCAACACGGCTGTACTTGGAAGAATCAATCTAAGATAAGACAGTTGATTGAGATATAATTAAGGTTACTGACGTATGGTGTGATTCATCTGGTCACGACGTAGTTGCGGCGTAGAAAGAAAGCGAATGATCTCGTATTCATGGCTGTACATATGGACGGCTTTCACCATGACTCTTGCCCCATCGCAAAGACGAAACCCTCTGAACAGATTGTCTCGCTAATTTTGTCAGATGAGGATAACAGCAATGGACGTCAGAACTCTCACCAGCCCAGCATCTGGACACAACGCGTCATCATCTTGAATTTCACATATACGTAGATATCCTGCGTGCGAAGCAGACATCTCGGGACCGTGATGCTGCAAATGTTTCTCGTAGAACTCTTTCACATCCCGAACAGTCTCGAGCCGAAATCCACGGATCTTGAGGATGTTTTGGTAGCTAGCCCAGTGAGGCGTCATGCGTCGATTGACTTCATCTTCATCAAATGAACTTGAAGAGTCTGAAGATAACGGAGATTCAGGTAGGTGTTCAGGTTCCTGAACCCAGGCGCTAGGCATGAATAAAGCAGCGCGAGGTCGTTTAACACTTCGCGGGCACCAAAACTGGCGTAGAAGAGGTCCAACCGATTGAGGTCAGAGATTGGAAGGGGAAACCAGGAAGCAGCCAGTAATGTTGGGGGAAGACAAGGGGGAAAGCATATGGAGAGTGAAATGCTGTTTAAGTACTCTAGATATCCACGTATGGCATCGCTGTCAGGAGGACCCTCAACAATATCTGCATGATTCTTTTTGAGTTTGGGATCATTATCCTCAACATGGACTCGGCGGAATAGCAGCGCCAGCCTTCAAACGCACGAACTTCCCGATACAGTAACACCGTATGGAAACAAACGGAGAGATTTGGATATTGTTTCCCAGACTAATTGGGAGTGTCTAGGCTGTGTCCAGTCGGTGGCGAATTTATATTTCTTGGGCTCGGTCATCTGGGGATATGCAGTCTGGGCATCTCTTAGGTATCGAGGATGCGAGGCCACATGGGACGGCAGGGAAGAAGCCCTAACACGAAGAGATAATCACCGGCATCCCAACACATTATGCAGAGGTGGGATTGACAAGACCTTTTTTGGTTGAACTGTGAGAAATGATCCTGGCCCCACGGCACCGTGACGTTGCACGTGCATACATCTTTGGTGACTGGTCCGTTCATCGTGCGACTTTGTCTTCTCTCTTTGTACCTCCAGTTACATACCATGGAAGAAGGCACTAAATCTAAAAAAACCGTCTTCATCGGCGGTGTTGCTGACGATGTCGATGAGGGTATTCTTTACGAGAGTTTTTCTACCTTCGGTATGATCATTTGCCCTTTTTTCAAGATTTGCTCTTGTTCAGATCTTCTAATCGGGCTATAGGAGACATAATTGAAGTCCAACTACCGTCCGCTGCCACCAATCCAAATCAACAAGATGGTATAAGAAAAGTTTTTCTCTAGTGTCACATCTCACAATATTGTTAGAAGCGAAACATCGTGGTTTTGCGTTTATCACATATAGTTCTTCTGCCGATGCTCAAGACGCGATTGACAACATGGACATGAATGAATTGCGTGGAAAAGTCTTAAAAGTAAATCTAGCAAGACCTATGAAGACACCGCTGCAACTGGGTGGCAACAGGGCTGGCATGTATTTGCTCAATCACCGCCTATCCTTGTATTTATATTTGCCAAGTATGGGAATCCGAAGAGTGGTTGAAGCAGAACCTCAAGCCTCTTTCTCAAAGCGGAGGTCAATTCATATCAACTATCTTGTACTGATCTTCTCATCACCCTCCAGGTGTCCAAGCTCGTACAGGACAACAGAATTCAAACGATCAAGAACCGGACGGTGATGCTATGGAAGAATGATCCATTTGTCCTTGGAAACTCCATATGACTGGAGCTACTGGAATTGGTCCCTGGGTTCACATGCTAGCCGTGAGCTTCTGGAGTTGAGTGACACCGAGAGACCTTGTGCCGTCGAACGTCGCCATCGATGTCGTGTTCGGATCGAAACGGCCGTCTACCCAGTCCCATAATCTCGACGAAACAACAACGTCATCGAGGAAGAAACTACCGGTTTGAATTCGCTAGGCTCCGATAAACCTCGGTGATTTAGGAACATCCTGCTGTATGATATCAAATGAATGTAAATTGATGTCAAGCATATAACGTACATGAAAGTTTACATGGGCTAAATACTTCTAGAACTCGGTCGGGTTCGTATTATCATCAAATTGTGCACGAGCACGCTTGATATCTTCTTGCATAAACAGAAGTTCTTCCATGCGGGCCAACTTTTTTGCGTCTGCCGGTCGGGAGAGTGCCCTTCTCAGGTCGTCTATGGATAGTCGGGTTTTTCGAGAGGAGTTGCCGGCAGATGCGCACTGATGAGGAAATGAATAAGTTTCTTTCTTGGTTATGTAGAGTACAGAACTGCCATACAACATCCATAATATATTCAACTAGAATCTCTTCCATCACATTTACCGTGTCATTTGCTGGGTTGCGATCATCGCCGAACCCGTACATGATGCTCTTCACTATGGAATCATGAACATAGATACGACAAATGGCGAAGATTACAGGTTGCTCACGCTCTTTAGTGAACAAGCCTCTGGTGGATTGTTTGCGTGAACCACGACCGGTAGCGCCACCGGATGAGGCAGCTACAACGCTTTCTCTCATATACGAAGGTGTGTACGACGTGAAAGTTGTTGGTTTTGGCGGAACTTGAGCTACTGTTGGTGTAGCCGGGGAATGAGTTGACGCGGTTGTAGTAACTGGAGTTGTTGTCGATGTCGGAGCATGAGCCTGCTGGGTAGGAGGTGGCCAAGGATAGGGATATGGCCACCCATAGCTGGTGACGCCCGTCTGATAGGCGGAGGGTGTATAGGAGTATGCTCCTGGGGTTTGTGGATGGGCTGCATAGGCTGCATGAGTAGGATGATAAGCCCCATAAGGATATGTTGTGGAAGTTGGTGGATGAGTGCCGGCAGGCGGCGTATAATGAGGGTAGGCCATGACGAAAGTCTATACGGTGCTCGCGCGCTTCTGTTGTTGCTGATGTTATTTGGCTTGACCATTTAGATCAAACAAACTCAGCACAGAAGGTCGCACAAGACTTTTGGCATATTCCCGCTACTCTGTAGTGGGTCTTTAGGTCAACCGAACGAAAAAACCCAACTTTTGTCTCAGTCTAAAGTCACGTTTTTTCACATGACTAGTACCTGTCTGTGCTCCTTTACCCTCCCTATTGCTGTGGAGACATTTCACATGGCTGTATTCCATTCATCTTATTCTCCTCCCCTTCTTATTTCTTTTAGTTTTTTCCATGCCTTTCTACAACACTTTTGGGTTGACTAATTGTAGCTTTTCCTTCCTTCATTGTTCAGCACTAACTTTGTAATTGTGCAGTCTCCCTCCCTACTGGGGATTATGGGTGGCCCGAGTTGCATCAACAGGAAGGTGAGTTAGACGTGTGTGAAAGCTGCAGACTGTTAACAATATTGCTCAGCCTGTGAGTGTTGGACAGTATTGCCACCACATACAACCATTGTGACAGGCCACACCTGCATTGTGTCGGGCCATATAATATTCCCTGAAGTGCTGTGAACAATGGGTCATTGTTCACATATAGATGTATATAATCAAGACTACCTACAAACAACACCCTCAGTCAATTATACCAGACTGAGGGTGAGTGATTTGTACCAAACATACTCTAATTACTTACAAAACTATACTATGGGATCATTAACTTACATTGATCTTAGGTATATTTCAATATAGTCAATTATACTGGACTGAGGGATTGTTAACTTACATTGATCTTAGGTCATAGACTGAGTACTCTGGTCTGGACTTCTAACAGGTTATGGAAAATTGCTGCTCAATGACTTTCAGAAGCATCAAAAAGTTTGAATTCAGAACCCATCAATCCAATCTTATTTAACACACATTGTGTTGCATAAATCTCTTTGTCTTCATCTCATCCTCTATATCTGTGTATATTGTATCATGGCTCCTGTCTCTGCCTCTGCTGTTTTGTCCTCCAACTCTTCCACTCCATCTATTTCTGAGCATGTCATTTGGCACAAATAGGACAGTATTAAATATAGTCATGCTGATGGGAACTTCCATCAGTGGACTGAGAAGCTCAAAGACACCTTGATTTTAAACAGCATCTGCACATACATCTTCAGTCCCACCCTGTCCTGTCCTGACAGCACTATTGAACCCTGTGCCTATGCCAATTGGCACCTTAATGACTGACTTGCTGTTACTTTTATTGAGTCTGCTCTTGAGGGTACTAAATACCATGACTTGATCACAGACAAAGGGGCAATGCATTGTTTCAAGGACTTGAAGTCCCATGCACAGAGAAAAGGACCCATTAAGCAAATTGGTCTTCTCCAGAAGGCATTATCAACTTACTGCTCCTATTCCAAACCTTTGCCAACCACCACAGGATGAATCATCAATATTGTGAAGAGAGCCTTTGACATAGGCACAATTGATGTCAACTTTTTTTACTTGCATTGCCCTACTCAATATTTTGAATGACTCATTGTTTGAAGCCCTTTAAAATTCCATCTCAACTCTCCTCAACAAAAGTACAAAGGAGAATCCTTGTATGCCTACAAATATTCAACTCCTCATAGAGAATGCTCAGAACATTATAAACTCTAAGACTAGCTCCATCCAAGCTATGGCCTTAAGTGCAAAAGGGGGCAGAAAATCTTGTGACACTGATCTGTCAGGCCACAACTATGTTCCTGGCATGGCCTGTTGTGAGAATTGTCTTTTGCTCAAACATATGCAGAGGGCACACAAAGGCATTTTACATTCAAAAAGGTGGAGGAATGGCAGATAAATTGCTTCTCAATGTGTGCATCACACAAAAAGCAGCCAAGAGCAAATCTAATTCTTCACAACACACTCACAACACTTCTGCAGCAAAATCCTTTGTCATTGTAACTAGATTGGATGGAAAACTTTGGTATGTGGACCCAACCAATCTTGGCCAACTCCTAGCTGTGCTGAAAACCACAGCTTTTGCAGGCATTGCTACCTTACTCAAGCATAATCATACTATGGAATGTTGGGAATACATCAGGTTCATGGTGTTTGAAGAGGCACAAACCACCATAGACTAGAACATGTGCACAAAACTAATTCATGACCATATATTGGCTACTGACATCACACTCATTTCTCAATCACCACTCACATCTCTTATTCTGACTTTGTTTCTCATTGACTCTGGTGCAACTATGCACATATCACTCTCTCATGAAGACTTTCTCACCCTTTGCCTCATTCTACCTCAAAATGTTAAAGGCCTCAGAGGATCATTGGTTGCTGTCATAGGCATGGACAATATTCACCTCTATATTGCTAAAAGCACAATCAGTCTCCTCAAAGACACTTTATACATCCCAAACTTGACTGTCCATCCTCATATCAGTCAGCTCCCTTGCAACATGCTCTAATTTGAACTCTTTATTTGATGACACATCTGTTAAAATTGTTCAGAAGTTTACAAAAGCTGTAGTAGCCTAAGGCCCATCAATTTCCAATCAACATCTCTATACTCTCAACCTCAGTTCAGCATTTACTGAACACCACATGCTCACATTCTGACACACTGCTGATGTGGAAACTTGACATCACTGTTTCAGGCATGCCAACTATCAGACATTGATGGATATGGCTAAAACTGGCTTAATATTAGGTATACCCTCTATTTTTACCTCTAGACTGCCTAAATGTGACTCATGCATTCTTGGAAAGCAGATTTGGAATGCTATGCTTAAGGTGTGAGAAGAAGGGCAGAAAGCAATGCAGAAACTCAAGATTGTATGGGCAGACTTAAATGGGCCACAGGCCATCATGTCACATAGTGGATACTTCTATATTATGAATCTTGTTGATGACTTTACAAGTGAGCATTGGACAATCTTACTCAAATGCAAAGGTGATGCCTTGACACATCTCAAAGCTTTGCAAGCTGCAAGAAAAAGTGAGATTCAAGGAAAATTGGGCAAATACAGAACAGAATATGACAGAGAACTCAAAAAACATCAAATGAAAGCATGGCTCTTATCTTGAGGAACTGAGCATCAATTTGAGGCAGCGCATATGTTACAACACATTGGACAAGTTGAAAAAATGCACAAGACTATCATAGAGAAGGCAAGGGCTATAAAAATAGCAGCAGAATGTCCATCAAATATGTGGGACAAGTTTTATCTTACTACATCACACCTGCATAAAAGGACTCTTACAAAATTGCTTGATGGAATCACACCCCATGAAACCTGAGCAGGGCAAAGACCTGACTATTTGTATATGCATGAAATCAGTTGTAAAGCATTTGTACTCATACTGGCCTCCTCCAACCTTAAAATCTATGCATGCTCTATCAAATGTATCCTTGTGGAGTGCAGACAAAACTCAAAAGCCTATAAGTGTTATGAATGCAAAACTGGTAAAATATATAAAACTTACTATGTTAAATTTTGGGAGAGCCATGATGGGCACCCACACTCTGCAATGCCCATTCCAAGTGATATTATGCAAGAAAGAAATGTGAACTTAGATCAGATAAATCAGCAGTCCAGAGAAGCAATGGCATATGATGGCAGTGACACATTTTCATTAGAAGACAATCCACCTCCCCATGTTCAGCCAGAATGCAATCTTGAACCTTCAAATCAAGAACCACCAACCCTTTGCTGATCCAATTACATCTCAAATTTAATGGCCAAAGCAGATCCTGAGAATGCAGCTCTATCATAGATACAGAGGGCAGTCTGGGAGTCCATCAAAGCTAGAGAATGCATACAAGCAGCATGAGCAGAAAAGAGACATACTTAACAAGAGGATACAAGAATCAATCTTACTCTGAAAATAGCTATAGATCAGGAACCAAAGACTCATGATCAAGGGATTAATAGACCTGACCAGGATCAAATTATTTTAAATCTGGTGAATATTGCCTCAATGGAGAACCTGAAACACTTACTCATGGCAGTGAAAGAATTGAATAATGACTCTGCAGTGCCAGAAATAAGTGATAAACCTAGGACTTGGGCTGAGGCAAAACAATTTGAGAACTTAGCTAAGTGGGAAGCAGTATACTAGGAAGTGCTAAAATCACTATATAAGATGAGAGTTTACAAGCTAGTCCTATGCTCAATTGTACCTATTGAACAAAAGATTAGAACAGGATGACCAGTGTTCAAGATAAAGTGTGATGAACACAGTAACATGGTCTATTTAAAAGTCAGACTTGTATTCAAAGAGTACAAGCAAATACAAGAATGAGATTACACAAAAATGATGATAGGCCTCACAAATAGCTGAAAACAGAAACCAGAAAAATACATACTTTTGATGTGAGACAGTCTCATATATATTACTGATACAAAAACAAAGTACTACAGACTATTTCACATTACAAAACATTACTTACCTTTGATATAAAAGTACTATCAAATTTAGACTACAACATGAAAGAATCCACCTTTTGAATCTTGATTGCACTGCTGCTGCTTCAGAGCTCAAGTCTGCCCATCACCAAAACATCTCTTGTCACATACAACCCTAATTTAAGGTTCCTCCCTTGCAAATGTCTGCTTTTGGGCCAGGTCTTGTTGTTAGACAAACTTCTGTCACTAGTTGTGCTAGCCAAGTTGGCTATTGGGCCCCATGTACTGCTGACTATCAGTAGTGTTCCCTCCTGTTATTTGTACTTGACACTGATCAACTCCCCTTTCCATCAAGTTCTCTTTGTTACACTTTTAAATTCCCTTTCTGACCATCTTCATGACATACTATTTTCCTGACATAAATTCCCTTAGAATAGCATTCCTGAATCCCTCTCTCTCAAGCCACTCACATTCCCAAAAACCACTCCTTGAAAAACTCCTTTGCACTTGACATTATAAAGTCCATCTTCCCTCCTGATTTCATATAGTACAGTTCTAGTACCTAGAAACCTGCCAGAACAAGCCCTTGCTACACACACTAGTGCACATTTCTCTTAAGACCTGTTTGTTTGGGTTATTGTGTTCTTTGGAGTCATCTAGCTCCTCAATTGCTACACACATTTAGACTAGTCTACACACTATCAATGACTTCATCAACAATGTGCATAGAATCATGACATGTCCTGCTTCATCTCATGATGGTGAAAGGCTGGGATGCCACCCAGATTAATGTTAAGACAATGTTCTTATATGTAGCCCTGGGGCTACGTAGAAGAACTAACTTGCGGTTCACGCAATAACTAAATCAGACTGCTGATTGGTATTTGACTAGTTATGTTGTGATATACAAGAAAGTTGTCTTAGCTAATACAATATTGGGCCATAAATAATGTCACTCTATGTGACAGTTTCCTAATATAGTCATTGTGATGTAATGACCCAGTTACATACCCCCCTTTGAGACTGATGAATCGGTCTAAGGCATAAAACAGAGGTGATGTATGGGAGGTGACCTCACTCTGAGTATAGTAATGGCTGACAGGCCAAGAATCTCAATGTGTTCCGGTAGGAACGTTGGCTGACTGGCCAAGGATCTCAATGTGTTCCGGTAGGAACATTCATTGACCTGAATAAGAGTGCGCCCCAGCACACATCAAGGGCACTGCACCAGATAACTCTACATGAATAGAGCCATTTGGCCTCAGTGGCTTGACTTGAGTTGCAATAACTTGTGGTTACCAGTTGGTAACTAGGGTCCAGAACCCGCAGTCTCCACTGGCACTTCTCCCAATTCCAGTGCCATTGTCACAT